>JANJPE010000015.1:0-20000 GCA_024586325.1 Stellera chamaejasme
GACACTTTCAGTGCGGACGAGAGAAGAAGAGTGTGGGTGTGTAGTAGTTACCTTATTTAAGGCGGTGTCACCCCATGGCGGAAGCACACAAGCGATTACGATGCTTATTAACACCGTAACCACACTCGGTTAGGGTAACAGATCACACACATATCGAAATTGACAAGTGGGCCATGTGGGCCCCACAGGTATGTGGGCCCCAGATTCATTTTCAGCTTCTGCTCGAATTCTTTCACACAAATCATGTATTACGCACATATGCTTACACATAAACACATATAGGTGATTTCGACAAAAATCCCAGAAACCCGGGCGTAGGCCCCACGGGCGGTTTACACCTTTTCGGACGTCTACAAGTCCCAAAACCGATAAAAACAAGTATTCCACACTCGAATCACAAACATCTACATAATCTCGCCTTAACGCTTCCCACAAAAATCCAAAGACAAATCCGACTTTTGGCGAAAACCAGATTTTACTAATTCTACATGCATACATGTCATCTACAATATCTGAGCCACAAAATGCTCTTTGGAATACATACGAGCGTGCGAGGTGGTGACACTGGTCCAACCAACGTCCTCGGCGTGCAAAATCTGCTGCTACTACATATGTAAGAAAGTTTAACCATTAGAAAACCACGGTGCTCAATAACATAATCGAACTCAATCGAATACCACCCAACACATCCCGAAAAAGTTGATCACACGAGATACCGGAAATCCG
Source organism: Stellera chamaejasme (assembly GCA_024586325.1). Lineage (NCBI taxonomy): Eukaryota > Viridiplantae > Streptophyta > Magnoliopsida > Malvales > Thymelaeaceae > Stellera > Stellera chamaejasme. Next base: position 727 of record JANJPE010000015.1, read on the forward strand.
GAGCGATATACATACACATCGGACATTACCCCTTATTTTCTCAATACAAAACACAATAGACCGGAACACACAAAATGGTACCGAAATATCACACACAAAAGCAACCCCGACTCTACTCGGCGGGTCATGGGTGAGATCCTCTGAAATGAAGAAATAAGGGGTAAGTTCTCGAAAGAACTTAGTAAGGGCTGAGGTATAAGCAAAGATTTTCTTGGAGCACAAGAAACCTGCAACCAAAGGAAAACACGGATATACAAGAATACACATGCTCAACCAATGCAGAATTCAGCCAAATGCAATGCAAGTCAAACAATGGATTATGATGTAGTTAGGCACAATGACGGTCTTCCCGGCCTTAGCCGAGGCACACATATAATTACACACAAGAGCATGGCCAGCTCGGGGTCATGATCCCCACCGTCTTATCACAAACACCTTAAAGGTGTATCACACAAACTTACACCATTTAGGTGTAGATACACATCCTCAATCTTTGATCCCGCGACCCGCACACCAATGCTTATACCATTTGACCAAGTTTGGCATCACCGGCCAACCCCTCAAACCAACTTAGCCTCAATATACTCCGATACGCATTTTATAAAGTACTCCAAAATGCGGTACCAGAGACACACCGAACCCTTACCTTTCACGAAGTCGAATGGAATTTTCCGATCAGCGGTCCCGTGCGGATTTCGGCAGAGTTTCGCCGCACTTCCGACTACCCCCTGTCCACATATGATCCATGAATCTGAGAATACACATTCAATTCACAAAATTGACCCACAACAAAAGCGCCAAAAATGGGGCTCGGACGGGAAAACGGTTTTTCACATACGGCTTTTTCAACGAAATCTGAACCGTACAAAATGTATAACTCTCAGCTCGATCAATAATATATCCTTACCTTCCGTCAAATCAGGCCCAAAGTTGAGTTTCTATTCAAATTTGAGAACAATATTGGCAGCACTTCTGCAAAGATTCAGCTCACACTCCTGACACAAAAGACGTAATAGAAGGTGCAAGGAACGCTTAGGAACGATAAAATCAACAATCGGAGAATTTTCATAAATGTGGAGCAATTTTCAGAAGCTCACGGTTTCCAACCGGAGCCACAATCACAAAAATCGATTTATAAGGAGTTAATTATTTCTCCTAAAGATCGATTTACCCAACTGACCTTCAAAATTTTGGTGAGAAATTGGGAGATCCCAAATTGGAACCTTAAGCGTCGGCCATGGTGCAGAGAGAAGAAAGAATGAATGCGTTTGTTCACTGATACGTTTCTTTCTTTCCTTTTCTTTCTTTCCTTATAATATATATATATATATACATACATACATACATGATACATACATATATATATATAATATTACTAACACACACACACACCTCACTTTACTTTAAATTTCACCACCTCACTTTCCAGCCGATTTCTTTTTACGTTCTTTCTTTTTTTTTCTCTTTTTACTTTAGCCCCCAAACTTTCAAAAGTTACAATTTAATCCAACCTGAAAATTGCAACTTCCAAACCGTAATCCCAAACGGCACGAAATCTGAGACACATTCTCGGGACCTCATATCACACACAATACATGCTTCACATGACCAATTATGAGTCCCGAGCCCCACAAAAATCGCTAATCCCGGTAAATACGCTTAATCGCGTAATTAGTTGGAATTCGCACTAGGTGGCAATAACGAATGCGACAACTGTACCACATCCTCGGGACTTCATATACTTCATATACGTAATTATAAGTCCCGAGGCACAAAAAAATTCACTAATCCCATTACTAATGCTTAATTGCGTAATTAGCGTAATCACTTTACAGGGTGTCGGTAACATTCCTCCCCCCTTAAGACCCTTGGTCCTCCAAGGCCGTCTTATGTCTCTAATATTCATCTGGGTAGCGCTCCATCACATCCTACTCAACCTCACAGGTTGCGTCACGCTCGGAATGATGGGACCACTGAACCCGGATCATCGGGATAAGCTTATTCCAAAGCTTCCGCACATCTTGTCCTAGAATAGCCACAGTACCTCTTGGTACGACAAATCCGGCTCGATTGCACACCCTCAATCGCAATCGCAATCGGATCCAAGATACACTTCTTCAACATACTCACATGAAATACATTGTGCACTGCTGCCATACTCGGTGGCAAAGCTAGCCTGTAGGCTACATTGCCCACTCTCTGTAAAATCTCGTAAGGACCCACAAAACGCGGAGCCAACTTCCCTCTCTTTCCAAATCTGATAGTTCCTCGGGTCGGTGCTACCTTAAGCCATACCTTATCTCCAACCTCAAACTTGAGATCCGTCTCCGCTTATTAACATAAGAAGTAGTCACATGTCGTTGGCGGTTTTCATGCGTTCTGAATCCTTTTGATCTTATTTGTCGCTTCTCACTAATTCTGTGTGTCACACCACCCCGCCGGTTGCGGAGGCGGAGGGCCGCGACGCCGTGGAACCGGAACCTACGACGGAAAGCGCGGCAATGAGCATCGAGCTCCAAACAAACCGTCCAAGTAACAACTAGCAACCTAAATACTCATGCAAGGCAAGTATACGAATAATCCAACTTTCACCACACAAGCGCTTCATGGTATATCCTATTTCAATCATCGCCACAACACAAGTACCAAATCCATAATATAGCAATTCCGATGTAAGCAAGTCAGGCTCCGCCACATACGTAAGACAGATAAAGCGTGGTTATTCCAGTATATAGACACATATACAAACCATGATCTCGGTCTATATGCATGCGCATGCCACAGAGCCATTAAACAAAATTCTATAATATACCTAAGTGCGGAATCAAGCCTTCGCCAAGAATTCCCGCGACGTGGTACCGCCGCCATGTAATCCAAGATGTCGAAGCACCGCGATCTCTATGCCGCTGGTTGCTTGTCGATCGCTCAAAGATGGTAAACAAATAAAAGGGTGAGTCCTCGAAAGGACTCGGTAAGGGCTTAAGGTAAAGTGCGGTTTGCTGTGGCAACAATCAACTCGCAAAATGAATATCACAACATATGCATGTACATATAAACATAAACAGAAGTAACATTACTCGATAACCATATACGTAATGTAATAGGAACCCGGGCCTCTAAGGTCATCCGGCCTTGAAATGTAACAAACGTATATTTTACCAAATTAAGCTCTTACCTCAAACGCCGCTTCGCAGCCTCGTAACTCGAAAATCCCGACTTCCGACCCGTAATGCCCAACTTGGCTCCTAAGGTTCCACGCTACTCCACCAATACGTAATCAAGCCGATAACCATAGTTGAGTCGAACACATCCAAATAATCCCGTAAAGAAATTCTCGCACAAACCCGCACTTTCCCTTCATCGAAACTTACTTCTCTTCATATCTAAGTTCTTCTTGGGTGAGTTTTGGCATGTACTGCTGTGCGCAAGCTCGTTTCAGCAGGGCAGTGCAAGCTCGCAGACAACCTGTGTACACTGCAGGCGCAAGGTCAGCACAAAGGTGCACAAGGTCAAGGCGCAAGGCGCGGCGCTGCGCACAAGGCTGTGCACACCAGGCGCAAGGTTGGCGCTGCGCACAAGGCTGTGCACAACCTGCGGCGCAAGCTCGTGCGCCGCGCACATATTTCGTGGCCGCACTGTAAGCAGAGCTCGAATTTACACATCAATAATTCGGCATTTAGTGGTTTCTTCAAACTAAGGAGTTTTTCCAAAATCCAACCATAGATTCTTACTCCTCTCAAGCCCAAGAATAACATACTAAAATTTGGAAGCAAGAGGATCATCAAAACTCATAGCAAAGAACAAACACAAAATCCTCTCTAAACCCATTTTCCATCCAAATTCATGCTTCCAACCTTACAAAGAGAAGAAGAGGAGAAACTTACCAATGATTTGCACCCAAAACCTTGTTGATTCTTGGCCAAATGAAGAACCAAAGAAGCTTCATGAATAGTACCCATGGCTGCCTTTGTTTCGGCAGAGAGAGGAGAAGGAAGAAAGAAGAAGAAATGAAGTAATTCGCTTAATAAATAAATAACCAAATATATATATATATATATCCCTTTCTTTTTCCCTCTTAAATCAATAAGGGACAAGTGTCCCTTATCACTTACACACACACACATGCTGCCGAAACCATCAGCTGCTGCCCATACGTTTTTTTGTTAATTTTGCACCCCTTTGCAAATTAACTCCCAATTTTCCGAAAGTTCCAATTCTTTTTGCCCAAAAATAATTACCGAATCCCAAAATTAATGAAACTCGGACACAATCTTCAGAATATTATAACATGCACAGAACATTTTTCAGAAATTCATTTGCCTTTCCGGAGTGTCCTACCGAGCTCGCTGAACCCGAACAAATCCCGACGCCGAGCGTGACAACTCGAATCAAATTCCGCTACTCCAAAATTCTACAAAAATACTCATAAATTCCATCTTAAATTATACCACAACAGACCCCCAAGCCGTCAGAAAATTTCCCTCCCGAGCCCCGGGATTCCCGTCCCGAGCCCCGGGAGTCGCCCGGAACCGAACGTCCCGGCCCAAATATGACACTCCACAACCACCTCCGGACGTCACCACGACTCCAAAACTACAAACGGCTTCCCAAACTGAGATCTCGAGAGTGCTACCGAGCCCGCCAGTACGCCCCGAGGCGACCCCGACAACCCCCTGCCGTAAAAATATTTTCGCGGAAACGTCCGGGGACCCACACGACCTCAAATACGGAAGGGTTCGCCAAAATGATACTCGGATAGGCTCGGAAGCCGTCTCGAACGCCGAAAACGTGACTCCGCAGTTAAAACCGAGCTCTCGGTCACCCGGCCGCAACCCGCCGGGTGACCGTAACATTCTCTCTCTTAGAACTCTTGGTCCTCCAAGAGTAGCCTGAACCAACCAGACAGTGTGACACCACCAACCGTAATATATAACCATTCCTCCAACCTGTAACAATCGGACCACCGTATCGGCGGAGTGGTAGTTTAGACTACCATACTGAGCCTCACGGCTGCCCCACCCTCCGGTGCATCTTATTGCACTCGAGACAGCTTGCCGGTATTTCTACCTGACAACCCTGCATAAGCATCGAACCTAAATCTAACCGATCCACAACAAAGCTATCTCGAAAGTACCACATAAAATGTAAATAGTTGGGGAAACCCAACCTAACAATTTACTCGAAACTCATAAAAACCGATATAACTGGGGTAACTCGCCCGCCTATCAAATCTTGCTGTTGCTCTCGAACGGTGCTACGCTCCAATCAAACTTCTATTACCAAACTCGTATTCAAGAGCCCTACGGCGACGGTTCGTATAAACAAGCAGTAGTCATTCGCGGTTTTAATCCGCGCCAGAATAACTGATCTTGCCGTAGACTCTCAAAAAGTTCGGGTCCTGCCTTAACCCGATCGACGCACTTGTCCAACAAGATGGTGTCATACACATCCCGCATAACACCTCATAGGTGCCATGTCAAACGTAGTCCGAAAGCAATTGTTGTACGAGAACTCTATCAAAGTGACTGCTAGTCCCAAACTCCTCCAAAATCCAATATACAGATTCGCAACATATTCTCCGATATTAGAATTACCCGCCTCCGACCGTCCCGTCCGTCTGGGTGATAAGTCAGTATTCAGATGGAGTCGCGTGCCCAATGCTTCATGAAAAGCAATCCGTAACTGCGCTGTAAAACGCGGATCACGGTGATTCAATGGAGTCTGGTGCTCCATGTAAGCGCATAATCTCCCCGATGTAAAGCCGGGCAAGCTTCCGCAGGGTCTGTGGACCAATAGGCGTAAAGTGTACGCACTTTGTCACCGATCTCAAAACCCAGATAGCATCATGATGAAACCGTGTCGTGGCAAGGCTGTAAAGTCCATCATAACATTACCTCACTTCCAGCATCGGAATGGGCAGAGTCTGCAGTGTCCTCGCCGGCCTCGATGCTCAAACCGCCGAGTGTGGCTCCTCTAAAATATCATTCCGTAACTCTTAATCCTCTCGATACACAAAGGCGGTCTCGTAAGTATAGCAACTTGCCTATACTCAAACATCGGTAACCCATAAACCCTTATTTTCCCGTATAACTTCTTCAATACCAAATTCTACCTTGCGCTTCGCGCATCCCGTCAAGCCACTCGTAATGCATAATAAGTGTAATAACTCGAGCACGCTCCCGTAGCCGCCACTGTGCCAAAGGCACGCGATCACTCTCTCGATCGTCACCAACATTTCCTCTCTTAATTAAGCCGGTATACCTCCCGCCAGAGCATCGGCAACCGCTGCCTTGCCGAGATGTACCCGATACTACAATCATAGTCCTTAATGTATTCGAGATATCCGCAATGCCTCATGCTAAGCTCCTTCGTTTAAACAGATATTTCAGACTTATGGTCGGTAAAATCTGAAATTTACTACCAAACCGATATTGCTTCCAATGTTTCAACACAAATTACTATAGCCAACTCCAGATCGTGTCGGGCTCGGGCTTCACCATGCGGTCGCAATGCCTCGACCCATAAGCTACCACCAAACGCTCCTACACCAACACACATCCCAAACCAGATGTGGAAGCATCCGTATCATTCACATACGGTGAAATCGGATTCGAAAGAGTCGACCTGAGCGTTAGTCAACTACCGCCTCAACTTCAAAATTCTCGCTCACACTTATCGACCAGATATACAGCTTGACCCTTCTTAGTCAATCGCATAAGCGGAGATGCCGTAATAGAAAATCCCAAGACAAACCTCCGATAAAAATCTCAAGCTAACCCTGTGGAGCTCTTGATCTCCCGTGCCGTGGTAAGTTGTTTCCAATCCCGACTGCCCTCACCTTCTCTCGGGTCCATGCATGTACCATGCTCAAATAATGTGTCCTTAAAAGTGACTTCCCGAATCCGTAACTCACACTTTGAGAATTTAGCATAAAGCTGATGTTCCCAGTGTCTCGCAGTAACTATCCTCGAAGCTCCCGATGCGAGTTCGCATCCCGAAAATATATCAATATCATCAATAAAGACCACTACAAATGAATCCAAGTATGGTCGGAACACCCGATGCATCGATCCAAGAATGCTAATGAGCATTGGTCAGCCCAAATGGCATGACCGTAATCTCTAAGTGTCCAAATCGGGTGCGGAAAGCGCCTTAGGTATATCCTCCTCCTTCACCCTAAGCTGAAAGTATCCAGATCGGAGATCAATCTTCGAGAAACTCTCGAACCCTCAAGTTGATCAAAAAGATCGTCAATCCTCGGTAACTAATACTTATTCTTCCCAATAAGAGCATTCAACCGTCTCGTAATCAACACAAAGTCGAGTGTCCCATCATTCTTCTTAACAAATGTAACCCGAGCACCCCACGCTGAAGTGCTCGGTCGAACGAAACTCTTTTGCCGTAATTCCTCCATTGCTTCTTCTACTCCCGCATCTCGTAAATAGACATCCGATAAGGAGGAATAGATATCGAGCAGACCGACCGCAGTGGATGTCAAACACAATTCCCGCTCTTATGGTAATCCGGCAACTCCTCCGAAATACCGCGGAAAATCTCGAACCAAGGCATACTATCTAACTTCAACCTAGTACCAGCCTCATTCAGACCATAACTTTCCCCCAACACCAACTATCGATGATGATCCGTAACCGCAACACTGCATGCGGCCGCGCGATAGTCAAACCGGCGTGAGTCGTGAGAGGTAGTACCTCTCCGTAAATCATAATGGTACGGGTTGCACAATCAATGTGCATGTAATTCTTGGATAACCAGTCCATCCCAAGAATAAAATCATAGTTCGGCGTGTCTAAAACCAACAAATCCGAGCATCACAAATGTCCGCCTGCTGATATCGACAGCCCCGAACCATCTCATTGGAAAATGTAACCGACTCGCAGCTTTTACTAAATGCGTTTGAGGCAAGGTACTAACAGACAGATACGTAAATGTAACACATTTCGGTGTTACAATGAGAACAAATGCTCTCGTATCAAATAACGCATGAACCGGTATTTCATTCGGAAATATAGTACCTTACGTAACTTCCCGCCGACTCAAGCCTCCCCGCCGGCTAGTGCTCGTATGCTAACTAGGTTCTCCTCGATGACTAGGGCCTCCTCGTAAAATGGAAACCCATCCCGCTCGAGCCGCAGTGACGGAAGGGGTGGCTGAAGCTATTGTCGCTACCGAGGTCTCGGGCCACTCACAACCCCACGCCGCGGCTGGGTTGCGTCCGAGACTATGGACGCTGAAGATTGCCAAAACTTAAGTCTTGTAATAATAAGTCATGGGCTTTGCACATGACATCCTTTTTGACATCATAGTGATGTCAACATGACATCATAATCACTAGAAACAGCAAGAGACCAAGTCCAATACTTTCCACTAATCACATTTCGCCAAGTGTCACAGCTTGGCTCGCCCCGAGCCTGAAAACTGCCCAAACCGTAATTTCGACCGTAACATTTTTCTTCACGTAAAAATGTAAATTATATCCCCGACTCTGCATCTTCCTCAAAACCGCAAACTGAGTCCCGGTCACTCCCGAGCCGCTTTCTCCGCCCAAAATCTCGAAAATCGTCCGACGGCAACCCCGCCTCAAAAATATTTTCCGCGAAATGTCCTACACTGCCAGACACTAAATCAGATATCGGGTCAATCCAACTCCGGTTCGTAACTGAAGCACCTGACCGAGTAGCCGCTTCTGCGGCCAACCGGCCGTAATAGCCTCCTCCAGTGAGTTTGTCAATTCCTCGCAACCCAAGTCTCTAATACCTCCGCCTCCTCGGCCGCCGAACCTCGGGGGATCCAAACTCTAAAACCTCTCCAAAAGTCCAACCTCGCTGATCGGTGTCTCGATCTCCCCGTCGTTGATAGGACCGACGAGAAGTCTAGGTGTCGTAGTGACCACCCTTGTCGAGTCACTCACTTACCGATCCCAAACTATGGCGAGCAAGTGGCTTAAGTCTCGCTATCACCACCAAATCAAAATGCCCTTACCGTGGCATCACCGTATCTTCCCCGCCATCGCCGCCTCTCGAACCAGCTAGGCTGGTGGTAATACCAAATCGAGAGGGGTCCCTACGGCGCTAAGCCTCGGGGTGGTGAGTGTGGTTGTTCGACTCGGGTTACGCCGAACCCGTATCCTATTCCACGGAGGTGTGGGATCCTGGCCCCGCCTCCGGTACCAAATCACGCTATTCGCGTGTAGTACACAATTCCTCAAACCAAGTCCAACCAAAAACAACTTATCCCAAACCAAATTTCCAAACCATATGCCAACTCAACCCATAACCAACAGTTCAAACTCCTATCTCTGAGGCATGGGATTACAATCCCCTCCCTCCGGTCACAAACACACCGCCTACGCGTGTGAATTCAACCCGAGACATTCTGCACCAAACAGTAATCCGCATAACTCGGTCACTCCTAATCTCTACGAAGCTAGCAGCTTTTCTAAGGCTCAGTAGTGTAATGCAATGATGATGCAGAGATTCTTTTTCAGAATCTCACAACCAAATATTCAACTTTAAACCACAAAACCAAACCATGCTCATAACACGTAAACACCACACAAATCACCCAANATTCATAAGAGTANCTCAAATTTTCCAAAGTGCTCCAAAGAACCGCCNGCTGCTCCACATCCATTCCGAAACGGTTCAAATAAGGAGGTGGCCGGNCTCCGTACAGAACCGCCCCAGAATNAAACGTAGAACGGTGGCTTGTACCTCGAAGTCACTTCCACGATTACTTACCCATGAACAGACTTAACTTACTCCAAAAGTCCACCCTCGGACTTGTATACTTGCCTTCCACATTCCATACCCAAAACCAACATACTTTACCTTTTGGGTCATTCCGACCCGACCTGCTCTGATACCAACTTGTCACAGCCACCCCGCCCGGTTGCGGAGGCGGAGCCGGCCGCGACGTCGTGAACCGGAACCTACGACGGAAAGCGCGGCAGCGGAGCATCGAGCTCCAAACAAAACCGTCAAGTAACAACTAGCAACCTAAATACTCATGCAAGGCAAGTATACGAATAATCCAACTTTCACCACACAAGCAGTTCATGGTATATCCCATTTCAATCATCGCCACAACACAAGTACCAAATCCATAATATAGCAATTCCGATGTAAGCAAGTCGTGGCTCCGCCCACACACGTAAGACAGATAAAGCGTGGTTATTCCAGATATAGACACATATACAAACCATGATCTGGTCTATATGCATGCGCATCTACACAGAGCCATTAAACAAAATCCTATAAATATACCTAAGTGCGGAATCGAAGCCTCTCGCTCAAGAATTCCCGCACGTGGTACCGCCGCTACATGTAATCCAAGATGTCGTGAAGCACCGCGATCTCTATGCTGTTGCTTGTCGATCGCCTGAAAGATGGTAAACAAATAAAAGGGTGAGTCCTCGAAAGGACTCGCAAGGGCTTAAGGTAAAGTGCGGCTTTGCCCTGTGGCAACAATCAACTCGCAAAATGTAATATCACAACATATGCATGTACATATAAACATAAATGAAGTAACATTACTCGATAACCATATACGTAATGTAATAGGAACCCGGCCTCTAAGGTCATCCGGCCTTGAAACAGTAACAAACGACATTTTACCAAATTAAGCCCTTACTCAAACGCGCCTCGCAGCCCGTAACTCGGAAAATCCCGACTTCCGACCCGTAATGCCCAACTTGGCTCCTAAGGTTCCACGCTACTCCACCAATACGTAATCAAGCCGATAACCATAGTTGAGTCAGAACACATCCAAATACTCCCAGACAGAAATTCTCGCACAAACCCGCACTTTCCCTTCATCGACACTTACTTCTCTTCAGATCTACGTTCTTCTTGGGTGAGTTTTGGCATGTGCACAACCTGTGCGCAAGCTCAGGCGCTGCACAAGCTGTGCACAACTCGTGCACACCAGGCGCAAGGTTGTACGCGCGCACAAGGCTGTGCACAATGCAGGCGCAAGGTTGTGCGCGCACAAGGCTGTGCACAACGCCTGTGCGCAAGGCTGTGCACAACCTGCAGGCGCAAGCTGCGCTGCGCACATATTTCGTGGCCGCACTGTAAGAGCTCGAATTTACACATCAATAATTCGGCATTTAGGGTTTCTTCAAACTAAGGAGTTTTTCCAAAATCCAACCATAGATTCTTACTCCTCTCAAGCCCAAGAATAACATACTAAAATTTGGAAGCAAGAGGATCATCAAAACTCATAGCAAAGAACAAACACAAAATCCTCTCTAAACCCATTTTCCATCCAAATTCATGCTTCCAACCTTACAAAGAGAAGAAGAGGAGAAACTTACCAATGATTTGCACCCAAAACCTTGTTGATTCTTGGCCAAATGAAGAACCAAAGAAGCTTCATGAATAGTACCCATGGCTGCCCATGGTTTCGGCAGAGAGAGGAGAAGGAAGAAAGAAGAAGAAATGAAATAATTTCATTTAAGAAATAATTAACCAAATATATATATATATATATCCCTTTCTTTTTCCTCTTAAATCAATAAGGGACAAGTGTCCCTTATCACTCACACACACACACATGCTGCCGAAATCAGCTGCTGCCCATACGTTTTTTTTAATTTTGCACCCTTTGCAAATTAACTCCCAATTTTCCGAAAGTTCCAATTCTTTTTGCCCAAAAATAATTACCGAATCCCAAAATTAATGAAACTCGGACACAATCTTCAGAATATTATAACATGCACAGAACATTTTTCAGAAATTCATTTGCCTTTCCGGAGTGTCCTTCCGAGCTCGCTGAACCCGAACCGAAACTCCGACGTGCGAGCGTGACAACTCGAACCAAATTCTGTCACTCCAAAATTCTACAAAAATACTCATAAATTCCATCTTAATTTATAACACATCTTACCCCAAAGCCGACAGAAAATTTCCATCCCGAGCCCCGGGATTCCCGCCCCGAGCTCGGAGTCGCCCGAACCGAACGCCCCGCCCCAAATATTAAACTCCACAAACACCTCCGGACGTCACCACGACTCCAAAACTACAAACGGCTTCCCAAACTGAGATCTCGAGAGTGCTACTGAGCCCGCCAGTACGCCTCGAGGCGACTCCCGACAACCCCGGTGCGGAAAAAATATTTTCGGCGAAACGTCCGGGACCCACACGACCTCAAATACGAAGGGTTCGCCAAAATGATACTCGGATAGGGCTCGGAAGCCGTCAACGCCGAAAACGTGACCCGCAGTTAAAACCGAGCCCGGTCACCCGGCCGCAACTCGCCGGGGTGACCGTAACATCAGACCAGATCAACTTTATCGGAAGCCTCTGCCCAACAGTGGGGCGTCACACAACGTCGGCCATATAAAGCCTCGTAAGGTGCCATACCGATAGTACTCTGGTAACTGTTATTATAGGAGAACTCTACCAGAGGTAAATGTTGATCCCACTCACCGCCAAAATCTAGTGCACAACTGCGAAGCATATCCTCGAGCACCTGAATCACTCGCTCCGATTGCCCATCAGTCTGAGGATGATAAGCCGTACTCAAATGAAGTCGTGTGCCCAAAGCCTTATGAAAAGCGCTCCAGAATCGCGCCGTGAACCGCGGATCTCGATCAGATACAATGGAGTCCGGAACTCCATGTAACCGCACCATCTCACGAATGTATAGATGAGCTAGTTTCTCCAGAGAATCTGTAATCCTCGTAGGCAGAAAATGAGTACACTTCGTCAACCGATCCACAATAACCCAAATAGTGTCATGACGTGATCGTGTCATAGGCAATCCTGTTAGAAAATCCATGGTGATATTGTCCCACTTTCGAACCGGAATAGGTAGTGTCTGCAACGTCCCCGCAGGTCTCTGATGTTCAGCCTTCACTCTCTGACATGTGGCACACTTAGAGACATATGTCGCAATGTCCCTTCGCATGCCCGGCCACCAGAAATGGGATCTTAGATCATGGTACATCTTCTCACTACCGGGATGCACACTCAGTCTGCTCGCATGAGCCTCCTCAAGAATCTCATCTTGAAGTGTCGGGTTGTTCGACACATACAGCCGATCTCTAAAATACAACAGACCTTGCTTGTACTCAAAAGATGGGTGTATTGCTCCCTTTGCTTCTCCAGATGTCTTCTTCAATGTTGATCACTTTTCGCACATCCCGCACCTTATCTAGCCAACCCGATTGAATAGTCAAAGTGCACACCGAGCATGCTCCCATCGCTCCCACGTACGCCACAAACACATCATGTCGTTCTCCTTCATTCTGTCATCACTATCTCCGCCCTTTACTAAGCCGGTGTATTTCCGACTTAGTGCATCTGCCACATAATTACCTTTGCCTGCGGTGTACTCAATACTACAATCATAATCCTTCATGTATTCCAACCATCTACGCTGTCTCATATTCAAATCCTTCTGAGTAAACAAATATTTCAGACTCTTATGATCAGTGAATATACGAAACTTGTTACCCACAGTAATGTCGCCATCGCTGAGCGCGTAGATCACCGCCGCTAACTCCAAGTCGTGGGTCGGATAGTTCTCGCTCATGTGGTCGAAGCTGTCTCGATCCATAAGCAATCACATTCCGGCCTTGCATAAGCACACATCCAAGTCCGGATCCGAAGCATCTGTGTAGATCACATATGGCACAACCGGATTCGTAGTATCGTAATAGGCGCATTAGTCAACCTATTCTTCAACTCCGAAAATCGTGCTCACAATCCTCGGACCAAACAAATCCTCGCCTTCCGAGTCAACTGAGTAAGGGTGAAACTAGTGCAGAAAATCTCAAACAAATCTCCGATAATATCCAGCTAATCCGAGGAAGCTCCCGATCTCTCGCACATTAGTCGGTTGCTTCCACCCCGCATCGCCGTAACCTTCTCAGATCTACTGAAATACCACTCTCGCTGATGATGTGCCCAAGAAATGGCACCTCCCGAATCCAGAATTGACACTTGGAGAATTTCGCATATAACCGCGATCCCACAATCTCGCAGAACCATCCGGAGATGATCCCGATGCTCAACCTCATCCTTAGAATATACCAGGATGTCATCAATAAACACAATCACAAATTGATCAAGATATGGTCGGAACACCCGGTTCATCATATCCATGAATGTCAGTGAGCATTAGTCAAACCAAATGGCATAACCGTATACTCGTAGTGTCCATACCGTTCGGAAAGCTGTCTTTGGAATATCCTCTTCCTTTACCTCGGAGCTGAAAGTATCCCGATCTCAGTCTATCTTCGAGAAAATCTTCGCTCCCTTCAACCGATCAAATAGATCATCGATCCTCGGGTAAAGGATATCTGTTCTTCATAGTTATTGCATTCAGCTTCCGGTAATCAATACACAATCGCAAGGTCCCATCATTCTTCTTCACAAACAATACCGGAGCACCCTACGGAGAAATGCTCGGTCGAATAAACCCCTTTACCAAAGAACTCGTCAAGCCGCTTTCGAGTTCATTCATTTCTGAAATCGGCATGCGGTAGGGGAATCTGATATGGGAACAGATCCCGATCAAGCGTAATCTTAAACACAATCTCTCGCTCCGGTGGCATGCCCGTAAATCCTCGTGAAATACCTGTGGAAAATCTCGCACAACTGTATATCCGATCCAACACATCCTCGATATCACCGAGTTTAGATCGAAATACTCATCCTCATCAATCACCGGTATCTCGCCCGTAATATCTAATTCCGACTACACATCTCGACACACACCCGTAAGAAGTGGACAACGAAAGTGTCTTACCGTAAGATAACACAATCTCTCTCTTCGCACACCCATTCGTACACAATGCCGAGATAGCCAATCCATGCCTAAAACCACATCATATCGTGAAATATCCAGCACCAAAGAATTCCGTGGAAATCGATGCTTTCCCAATGTAATCACACAATCCTCGGCTATCTCATTTGAAAACAAACACCGACTCCCAGCAGCTTTTAATCAATGATATATGAGGCATAAAACAAACAGATAAATGGCGGGACATAACATACTTCGTGCAATAATAGATATAGAAGCACCCGTATCAAAGCAGTAACATTCACAGCATATCATTCGAAGTAAGGTACCTTTCGGTGCTCCTTGTCAGTGCCGGCTCACCTCTCTCGATCTGGAATACCCTTCCACCCTCTCGTGGTGGTGGCAGAGGAGGTGGATGTCGTGGTTGCTGCGCGGCTGTCTAGCACCACTTTGCGGTGCTCCTCGCCCCGCAGCGCCTATACCGGGCTCTCGCCAGTTGCCGAAGTCTCTCCTCGGCACAACTGCGACAGTCCCGAATCCAAAGTGGTCGGCGGATCCACACTTCAAGCATCTATTCGTCTCTCTATAGCACGGCCTACCCCGATGAGACGTCCCCACAAGTCGACACACGCAGATGGAGATGCTACTCCTCCGCCTCTCGCACTCAGACGCCAATAGGAGCCTTCCTGTTGCGGGAAAACCTCCGTGGACCCGCACTCTCCTACCCTCTAAAGGTCGATACGGTGTCCGCCGCTCTCGCCTCCTCGCTCGATAAGCTGGGCCTTCTGCGTCGCCTCATGAAAAGTAGTAATGTCCAGCGGTCTCAATGCCACGCGGATATCGGATCGCAGTCCACGTACAAACCTCTTGGCCTTCTGCTCCTCCATTCCGTGATACTGCGGAACATACCGAACTAATCGATCAAACTCGTGCTCATACTCCAATACACTCATGTCGCCCTGCACGAGGTTGTCGAATCGAGCTCGCCAGAAATCTCGAACCGCATCTCCCACATAATGGTCTCTAACAGTCGGTTGAACTCATCCCATGTCATATCGTGTCGGGCTCTCCTCTCACAGCTCGCTCAGCCCGATGCCTGCTCTCGACACTCTCCCACCAGATGACGGCCCGACTGCCTAGATTATAAGTGGCCGAGACACCATCGTGGTAGGAGGAAACTCTAACCGCTCAAACATTGCATTGATCCGGTTATACCAGATCTCTGCAGCCTCGGGACCACCTCTCCCATTGAACCTCGGAGGGCTAAGCGCTGAAACCTCTCTAGCATCTTACTCGGTCGCTCATCTACCTCTCTCGCGCCTCCTAGACCGACGTGATGACTCATCTCGCCTGATCCTCCTCCCGGTGTCGTCTGCGGTGACGGCCCCGCACACCGTCCCGGGAGTGATCGGGACCTACACGAACATGTCGGGAGACTTGGCCAACCTCGTGACGCACCCTCCTAGCCCTAGGGTGTCGTCTCTCTTCGTCTGTGTTCACATCCTCTTGTCGAGGCTCTTCCTCACATCCTCATGCCCGTAAGAATCGCATCTATCACAGAGTGAGGCTGATTAGGCCTCACACTACCACATCCACGGGCTGTTGTTGCTCACCCAAACGCCCCCGAGCCGACGGCCCAACATGTGATGTACTGCAGCAAGATCGCCAAAGTATCTCGATCTGCTCAAGGACTGCATCAAATCCGAGGAACTGTGCGGAGGAATGCAGGCTTTGGACCCGTTACTGCCGCACACTGCCGAGGCTCAGGATCTCTGTCCCGCCTCTCCTGATCCTATTCTCTTCTTCAGCGTGTATTTTTGAATAATTCAAAAGAAAACCAAAGAGCACATATATAACGGTTAAACACCCAGAACTAGCAAGCAGCAGTATTCCAATTGGCTCTGTAAAGGTAAATGCAAATGCATCATGTAACAACATCCAATAACAAAAGATAATCCAGATCACATGAACAACCGTAAATCCCGAATTCCGGACGGATACCAAATCGATAACCACATGCAGTGACACATATACACTAATCACTCAACATAACAAATCCAGGATCGAACGATAACCATGCTCTGATACCACCTTCTGTCACCCCACGGCGGAAGCACACAAGCGATTACGATGCTTATTAACACCGTAACCACACTCAGTTGGGGTAACAGATCACACACATATCGAAATTGACAAGTGGGCCATGTGGGCCCCACAGGGTATGTGGGCCCCGCAGTTCATTTTAAGCTTTCGCTGTAATTCTTTCACACAAATCATGTATTACGCACGATGCTTACACATAAACACATATAGGTGATTTCGACAAAATCCCGAAACCGGGCGTAGGCCCCACGGGCGGTTTACACCTTTTCGGACATACAAGTCCCAAAACTAATAAAAACAAGCATTCCACACTAATCACAAACATATACATAATCGCCTAACGCTTCCCAAAGAAAATCCAAAGACAAATCGACTTTTGACGAAAACCCGTATTTTACTAATTCTACATGCATACATGTCATCTACAATATACGAGCCACAAAATGCTACTTGGAATACATACGTAACGTGCGAGGTGGTGACACTCGGTCCAACCAACGCCCTCGACGTGCAAAATCTTGCTACTATATATGTAAGAAAGTTTAACCGTTAGAAAACCATAGTGCTCAATAACATAATCAACTCCAATCGAATACCACCCAACACATCCCGAAAAAGTTGATCACACAGATACCGGAAATCCGGAACGATATACATACACATCGACATTACCCCTTATTTTCTCAATACAAAACACAATAGACCGGAACACACAAAATGGTACCTGAAATATCACACACAAAAACAACCCCGACTCTACTCAGCGGGCTGCGGGTCAGATCCTCCTAAAATGAAGAAATAAGGGGTAAGTTCTCGAAAGAACTTAGTAAGGGCTGAGGTATAAGCAAAGATTTTCTTGGAGCACAAGAAACTCGCAACCAAAGGAAAACACAGATATACAAGAATACACATGCTCAACCAATGCACATTCAGCCAAATGCAATGCAAGTCAAACAATGGATTATGATGTAGTTAGACACAATGACGGTCTTCCCGGCCTTAGCCGAGGCACACATATAATCACACACAAGAGCATGGCCAGCTCGGGGTCATGATCCCCACCGTCTTATCACAAACACCTTAAAGGTGTATCACACAAACTTACACCATTTAGGTGTAGATACACATCCTCAATGCTGATCCCGCGACTGCACACCAATGCTTATACCATTTGACCAAGTTTGGCATCACCGGGCCAACCTCAAACCAAACTTAGCCTCAATATACTCCGATACGCATTTTATAAAGTACTCCAAAATGCAAGACCAGAGACACATCGAACTCCTTACCTTTCACGAAGTCGAATGGAATTTCCCGATCACGGTCCCGTGACGGATTTCGGCAGAGTTTCGCCGCACTTCCGACTACCCCCTGTCCACATATGATCCATGATACAGAATACACATTCAGAATTCACAAAATTGACCCACAACAAAAGCGCCAAAAATGGGGCTCGGACAGGAAAACGGCTTTTCACATACGGCTTTTTCAACGAAATCAACCGTACAAAATGTATAACTCTCAGCTCGATCAATAATATATCCTTACCTTCCGTCAAATCAGGCCCAAAGTTGAGTTTCTATTCAAATTTCAGAACAATATTGGCAAGACTTCTACAAAGATTCACCACACTCCTGACACAAAAGACGTAATAGAAGGTGCAAGGAACGCTTAGGAACCATAAAATCAACAATAGGAGAATTTCCATAAATGTGGAGCAATTTTCAGAAGCTCACGGTTTCCAACCGGAGCCACAATCACAAAAACCGATTTATAAGGAGTTAATTATTTCTCCTAAATATCGATTTACCCAACTGACCTTCAAGATTTTGGTGAGAAATTGGGAGATCCCAATTTGGAACCTTAAACGCTCGGCGATGGCAGAGAAGAAAGAAGAAAGAAATGAAGCTTTTGGCTTCTGTACGTTTCTAACTTTCCTAATACTATATATATATATATACATACATACATACATGATACATACATATATATATATATATATATATATATATATATAATATTACTAAAGCACACACACCTCACTAACACACACCTCACTTCACCGCCTCTCCTGCCGTTTTCATTTTTCCTTTTGTTTTTCTTTTTCTTTTTTTTTTCTTTTTCACTTTAGCCCTCAAACTTTCAAAAGTTGCAATATAGTCCACCAAAATTGCAACTTCCAAACCGTAACTCCAAACGGCACGAAATCTGAGACACATTCTCGACCTCATATCACGCACAAAACATGCTTCACATGACTAATTATGAGTCTCGAGCCCCACAAAATAATCGCTAATCCCGGTAAATACGCTTAATCGCGTAATTAGCTGGAATTCGCAATGGGTGGCAATAACAGTAACGACAACTGTACCACACCTCGGGACCTCATATCTCACACC
>JANJPE010000013.1:0-230916 GCA_024586325.1 Stellera chamaejasme
GGAGGTCAAATAGTATAATCTTTAATTAGGAGCTGTGAGACAGTAGGTTAGGCGCTATTTAATATTTTTTCTTCCCAGATATAGAATAAATCTTGAATAACTCTTAAATTAATACTTCATTCGTCCCTGCAAAATTGATAATTTTGACTAGGTACGGAGATTAAGGAATATTGTTGACTAGAAAGTAATAAGGCAAAGTAGGCATATAAGACAAAACTAGTTTTATTTAGTGGGAAGCGAAATAACGGGTAATAAGGTAAAATTCGTATAAAGATGTTTCGTTTTTAGGAAAGAGTAAATTACACCATCTATACCTAAACTATAGTTCGTGTTGCAAATCTATACCCGAACAAAATTATGTTGCAAAAGTGCCTCTAAAGTATGAGTACGTTGCAAATCTATACCTCCGAGTTAACTTCCGTTAAAACTTATAGAAATTGTGTTTAAAATACTCAAATTGACCATCATGATTTTTAAAATGTGTTAAACATCCATCTAGCTTTATAATTTTACATTTTGAGTCATTATTTTCAATTATCCGCGTATTATGTTTGGGTATAGAATTGCAACACGGGCGATAGTTTAGGTATAGATGGTACAATTTACTTTTTTAGGAAACGTATTAGTTTTGCTGGGACGAGCCTATTAAGGAAAACGTATCAACTTTGATGGGACAGAGAAGTAATAAATACTACTCCCTCCGTCCCATTTTTATTGCAACACTTTCATTTTGGGGACGTCCCTAAATGTTTGCAATGTTTCATTTTTTAGTAAACTCTTACAAATAAATTTACCAATTTAACCTTTCAACCATCTTTCCTCTTATTTCTTTATTATCTAATTTGACACCACTAACTCCACTCACTCCACTCACTCATCTCTTTTTTTATTTTTTTATTATATGATCTGACACAACTAACTCCATTCACACTACCACTCAACTCTTTTATCTCTAAAGAGTAATTATGTCAAAATTCTACTTCTTTCTACTTACTTTAATCTCCGTGTCACATCCATATATTGCAAAAATTAAGGAACGGAGGAAAAGTAGCAGTTTTAATTGCAATTGAAATTGGAAAATTATAACACTATTTCAGGTGCGAAAATACATTGATGGGAAGCACATTTGTGAGAGGGATTTCTGGTGGTGAGAGGAAAAGGGTTTGCATAGGGAACGAGATCCTTTTGAACCCTTCAATCCTTTTCCTCGATGAACCCACTTCAGGCCTCGACTCCACCGCAGCCCTTCGAATCATCCGGATGCTTCGTAACATCGCAGCGGTAAGTAATAATAATTAATCTTTCTTAGTTTATCTAGTATTCAATCGATTAATATTTCATTGGACGTCTAACCAGATTATATGATTTGATTAGAGATTAATGGCCCATTTAGTTAGACTACTTATATGATAGTATTTACTTCACAAAATTTACCTTAAAATTGGTTAACTATAAGTCTACAGAGAGTAATTAAATTTACTTGAATCGACAATGAACTCTAAATATTTAATCACATAAATGAATTAGTCAATAGAATTATTCTACTTAAGCCATTCTCGACTTAACTCGATGGGTTATTTGTTTATGTGGTTAGATAATTGATGTTTATTCCCAAATTAAATAAAATTACTGTTTTAAACGTATATTAATTCATTTTATGATAAGCTGCGAAAGAAAATATATCCATATACTTGATTAAGTTGAACTTCAACTTACTTAAGCTATAGTGGTTTAAATTCAACCAAATATGTTCTAAATATCTCATTATTAAACATATACTTATTTATCTAGTTTTATGGTGAACTTTTCATATATATATATATATATATATATATATATATAAACCAATTAATTTCAAAGTACCATGAACCAATTAATCCATTAATATGATTAATTATGATTTAGTTATAATTAATTAGTAATTGTGTGATTAATTATTTAATTAGTCCGGGAAAAGTGTGGTGACAACGATACACCAACCGTCAACAAAACTGTTTATGGAATTTTTTATGACATTTTTTCATCTTTCTCTGACATATGACAAACGTCACGATAAGTCTTTTTTGTTGTAGTGGTTCACCTACTGGAAAGTGCGGTTTCGATGCAGAGGAGGTTAAATAGTAGTTACAACAAAGTAGGAGCTGCAACTTGGTGTGAGCAATTCTGCATTCTTTTCACAAGGGGTCTTAAAGAGAGACGCCATGACTATTTCAGCCCTGTGCGTGTGACGCAAGTAATCTGCACTGCCTTCATCATGGGACTTCTTTGGTGGCATTCTGATGCTTCTTCTCCCAAAGGACTTGAGGATCAGGTAATTTTGATTTTTACTGTCAAAGATGAAATATATAGATAGTATCCATCCATTTAAATGTATTACACCATCCATTTTTATAAAATATAGGAGTAGTATGTATCCATCCATTAATAGCGGGCCGCAGCGAGGGTGGGGGCGGATAATTACATTGGCAAGGGAGGGTGGGAGGAGATATGAAGGGATGGAGTGAAAGCATTAAACAATATTAAAGTTTAGGGGTAAAAGTGTTAGGGTTGAAAGGTTAAGGGTGGAATTAGAACATAAACCTGAAAAAAAGACACTTAACTCACTCCGTAACAGATAAAGGGAGTTTTTCTAGATTTCACCATATCTCAGGGGCATTTCTGTAGGTTCTCAGAATAAATGGTGCAAATTGTAGGTTTCACATAACCTTAGTGGTAAATGTAAGTTTCCAATCATTTAGTTATCTTTCCTTTTTTTTTGATACATTTGAGGGCCCTATAGGAGGTTGGAGACTTGAACTCAAGATCTCCCATTCATGTTCACAGAGCATGATCATTATGTTAGATGCTCTCTCTCCATTAATTAAGGAGAATTTCCACACACAAAAAAGTTTATTTTCTTTTTCGCATCACTTCTACACAATTTCCAAATACCTAAATTATTTTATTCATGTTTTCGGAAGGGTAAAAGTGGAAAAGTCTATAACTCTTCCATTATCCTTCATCTCCCTAATCACTCAAATGTGAATTGGAACCAATGGAACACTAAATGAGATTTTTTTGGAGGTGCTTAATTAATTGCAGATGGGGCTTTTATTCTTCATATCAGTGTTCTGGGGTTTCCTGCCTCTATTCACAGCAGTTTTCACATTTCCACAAGAGAGGGTCATGTTGGCCAAGGAAAGATCTGTGGGCATGTATAGGCTGAGTGCATACTTTGTGGCCAGAAACACTTGTGATCTTCCTCTGGACCTCTTGCTGCCTGTCATATTTCTTCTCATTGTTTATCTTATGGTGGGCTTGAAGCCCAGTTTTGAAGCCTTTTCTCTCACCTTGCTCACAGTTTTCCTTAGCATTGTTGCAGCCCAGGTGGAATACTTGGAAATCTAAAATTATTGATCATGTTTGATATGCTCTTGCTCTTGCTCACATATTGATGATCATGTTGCAGGGCCTTGGGCTCACAATAGGAGCAGCTTTTATGGATGTGAAGAAAGCAACAACAGTTGCTTCTATTATTCTCATGGGATTCATGTTAACTGGTGGATTTTTCATACAGGTTATATGATACATTTAAATGTTAATTTGTGGG
This sequence comes from Stellera chamaejasme, assembly GCA_024586325.1. Lineage (NCBI taxonomy): Eukaryota > Viridiplantae > Streptophyta > Magnoliopsida > Malvales > Thymelaeaceae > Stellera > Stellera chamaejasme. The sequence goes on from JANJPE010000013.1 coordinate 3,590, forward strand.
ATAAATACACGGGATCTCCACACACAGACAAATGAGGAGTATAACATAATTCTTGGGAAAAAAATACACATTTTAATCTTCAAACTTTTTTAAAAATTACAAAATTCTTATATAACTTTTCATAAAGTAAAAAAAAACTCCGAAAAATTAAGAAATGATAGGAAAATAAATACAAATTTAATTATTGAACTTTGTCAAAAAGAAAAAAAGGACCAAAAGTTTACAAACCGACACTTAGTTATTAGAGAATACTATGAACAGTACTACTTTGGATACTCTTTTGAACAATACTCTCACTTTAAACACTTGTCACGTACGTATTCATTTCGATGAACCCCAAAACAAGTAGGTCCACAAAAATGATTACATGGAAAAGTTTTAGTGGGAAAGTATCCAAAGTGATTGTTCATAGCATTTCTAAAATGAAAAAAACATCTTAGTCCTTATTAATTCTATATTAATTATTAATTAATTATCTTATTTGGGATTGATCATTTGCAGAAAGTCCCAGGTTTCATGTTATGGATACGATACATTTCCTTCAACTATCACACATACAGGCTGCTGCTGAGAATCCAATATGGTTCTTCACCTGGACATGGAATAAAGCTTGGTTGGGTTGGTGCAGAAGTGGGTGCTATGCTGGCTATGGTTATTGGATATAGGCTGCTTGCTTATTTGTTCTTAAGGAGACTGAAAAGCTCTGCACATTGATTACATGAACTTATGTGTTGAGAGGCTGAGAGAGTGATTAATTCTAGATGATGAATAAATTGGGGGACCAGATTGAATAAAAAAGAAGAGGTTAGTGGCGTACTTGAATTGTTAACTTGTAGTCCAATGATGGCAGCAGGCAGCCTTGGATTAGGATACATGGTCTTGCCTTTTAATTTCACTTCTTTAAGGTGTTTGTTGGATGTGGAAATAATGCAAAATCTCTCTCTCTCTCTCAATATATATATATATATATATATATATATATATATATATATATATATATATATATAAATAAAATCTTAAATTTTTTAAAGTAAAACACTCAATTATTATTTTTTTCTCATAAAATTCCCATCCACATATATTCCAAAATTTTCAACCTTTTTCTCGAAATTTCTCACATAGTACAACATTTATAATGAGTGAAGGAGAAATATGGACGTGTATGCATTATGACGTACGAGAAGACGGACCGACCTGGGAAGGCGATAGCAGAATTATAGTAACAAAATTCATTCATGCGTCCACTTCATATGCTTCTTTAGGGCATGCAAGATTTGATAAATGCATACACATAGATATTTTTATTCTAGATCAAGCGTTAAAATTATACCCGCTCATTCCCAAGAGGAGGCTTGTCCATTCTAGATAGGGTGAGACATCGCGAAGCCTGAAAAAAACAATTCAGGGTGGCGGAAGTCCAACCTTATTCAAGCAATTTCAACACGGTCCTAAAAGTCTTCTTCAACTATTAATGTTGGATTTTCATATAAGAAAACCACTCATAAAGGAGGCCAAAAGTGAAAGAACTTGAGGCATAAGAGGATTTTATGGCACAATCTAGAGGTCTTTGAAAGCAAGAGAGGTTGCAATGGGATTTGATAGGTTAGAACTACATTTTTATAATGGGTGCTGATTTTTCAGTGTTTATCAGAAGTTTTGCTTTTATATTCGGTGTTGATTTTTTTGGTGTTTATCACGAGTTATTTAGTGAGTTCGTTTCATTTAAGGTGTGGGGCTTAGCTTTCTTTTGGAGTATTAAACAAGAGAATTACCCCAAAAGCCTCTCTTTTGGATATTAAGTGTGTTGGTTTATGACTCAAATGATCGAGTTTTGAAAGATGAAAGACTTAGGTTGTTATATTAGTATCTATTTGAGTAATATAAATAGGTGCTAATGTATAGGTTTTGGAGTGAGAGATTAAGAGCCGCACACTTTTGTGTGAAAAAGTTGGTCACAGTTGTGTGGCGGCGGTGAGAGATAGAGTAGTAAGTGGGCTGCTATAGTTTTGGTGAGAGAGAGCCGTATACTAGTTGGCTAGTTGGGAGAGCCGCATGTGTTGTGAGCGACTGTGAGAGGTTTTTGTTTGTGTAATTAGCCATTGGTGCTAGTCTAGTGTGATAAAGATTGGTGTGTGTAATTGTTGATTGATTGATAGTGAAGAAAGACCGTGGAATCGTCACGGTGAAAAAATATTTTGTGTTGTTTGTCCTCGCTTCCAAACCCCCAACAAGTGATATTAGAGCAAGGTTCGTGATGGCTGAGACATCGGGCAATTTTTTGATTGATTGTTTTGATGGTTATGGAGATTTCAGTCTTTGGAAGTGCATGGTAAAAGATGTGCTCGTGCAACAAAAGCTTGGTAGTGTGTTCGAGAAAATGAAGCCAGAAGAAATTAAAGATGACAAGTGAAAAGAGATGCAAGAAATCGCAGTGAGCACTATTAGATTGGCTCTTGCACCACAGTTAAAGTATGATGTGCTGAACGAGACCTCTCCAACCAGTTTGATGGCAAAGCTTGAAGGTATGTATATGTCAAAATCCATTACCAACAAGTTGTGTTTAAAGAAGCATTTATACGGTTTGAAGATGAAAGATGACACCGCTTTGATTGCACACTTGAATGAGTTTAACAGATTGGTTACACAACTTGAAAGTATTGGTGAGAAAATTCACGAAGAAGATAGAGCTAAAATTTTGATTAATTCTTTATCAAAATTTTATGAGCCGGTTGTGACTCCGTTGATGGTCAGAAGAGAAACTTTGAAGCTAGAAGATGTGACTATAGTGCTTTTGGAGCATGATCGAGTTCGAAAGTTTGAGGAAAAGGAAGAATGTAATGATGTAGTTGTGATGGAGCGAGAGAAAAATAGCTTGAGAGAAAGAAGTGATTTTAGAGGAAGAAACGATTTGAGAGGGAGATCGGGTTCGAGATCAAAGAAGGATTGGAGCAAATTTGAATGCTGGTATTGTCAAGAGTTGGGGCATATTAAATTTTATTGCCCAAGACTGAAAGAAGACATGGAAGATTTTTTGAAGATGAAGAAAGGGAAAGAAAACAAAGTAGAAGAAAAAGTGAGGTTGGCTTAATGGAAGATTTTACAAGTGTTGACGAATTGTTAATGGTGCAAGAGGCTAAGGAGAAAGATTCTGAAGATGTTTGAGTATTTGATTCAGCTTGCTCGGAACATGTTTGTACCAAGAAAGAATGGTTCACAAAATTTCACTACGTAGTTGTTTCTAATTTTGAAGCGGATTTAGAGCGGCCCACCCCGTAAAAACGGGCTTGTAACAGCCCAATCCATTACAATCCATATTTCTCACTTCCCACATATATTTTCCCTAAATCTCACTTTGTCTTTCACCCTAAATTTTTACTCCCTCGCCTCCATAACCAGAATCTCTCACCTCTCAGCTTCCAACTCTTGCCTCTAACAAAACTCTCTCACCTCTCCTCCCTTCAAAACAAAACCGTGTTATGGTGAGATCCGGTTTTAGCGACCAAGTCCAACGGCGACAACGACAACGACGAGCTCCAACTCCATATTTGATTTCTGTTCTCGCGAGATCGGTGAAGGTGAAGAACCGCGGTGGTGACAATGAAGTTACTTTCAACGGTTAGAATGGAGGTACGACCGTTTTTTTCTGGGTTTGATAAAAGTTGTGGATTTTATTTCCGGGTTTGCTCAATTTATACATGCATGTGCCTTTTTTTCTTCTGAGTTTTGGACGATTTTGGATCAGGATGACTGAACGATGGTGAAGGCAAAGAACGATGACGGAAGAACGACGAAGGCAGCGCTGAAGGCCTTTTACAGCGTTGAAGAACGATGATTTTGTTTACTTTGTATGAATTTCTCCTACCTTTTTCTTGATTGTTGAATCATATGTAAAGTTAAAGCATTTATGGGTATGATTGTGAATTGGATTTCTGAGTTTATTCATTTTTTAGTGAAATCATCGGATGAATATTGATGAATTCACAAACTCAGATCTGGAATTCGTTTCCAGATCTAGGTTTTTTTTAATTTTTAAAATATGTTTGAAGTGGCGTTGTAACGGTTTCAAACAACAAAGCTAGCCTTATACGTAGCGGAGAAAATCACGGTTTGTGCCGTTCCGATAGGAGCGGCCTTGTAACGGGAAGGCCGCTTTAAGCAGCCCTTCAAATACGTAGTGTTTGAACCATGTGACAAGCCAATTTATTTAGCTAACGGTGGAGAAGAAAGAATTGAAGGAATTGGCAATGTGAAGATCAAGTTGCATGATGGAAGTACAAAGACACGTGGTGATGTAAGGTACGTTCCAAACTTTAGAAGGAACTTGATTTCACTTGGTAAATTGGATAAATTGGGATTTGGATTTTCTGCTCGAGGTGGAGGCATGAGAATTTTAAAGAATGCATTGGTCTTGATGAAAGGAGTGAAGAACTACAAAAATTTGTATGGGTTGGTTGGAAGTACAGTTGTCAAAGGAAAGTTCAAGAGCGATGTTCCGGATGTGAAAGTTCCAACAAGTAAAAAGGTCAGGTTTGTGGATTTGGTGAAAAGGTGAAGTTGAAGAGTTAATTTGAGTCAATGTGGAGATTGTTGGTTTATGACTCAAATGATCTAGCTAGTTTTGAAAGATGAAGGACTTAGGTTGTTATATTAGTATTTGTTTGAGTAATACTCCCTCCGTCCCTTTTTAATAGTTACATTTCTTTTTCAGCCTCTAATCTATGAATTGTTTTCTTCAAGATTTTGATATATAATGTCAAGTTACTTATATGTATAAGGTAAATCAGTGTCTCTAGTTTCTAAAAATATTTTTTTCAGATTTTTTTAATAAACTCTTCATCTTCATCGTAAAAAAATGAGTCAAGCAAAACATCAAAAGTCAAACGTAACTATTAAAAAGGGACGGAGGGAGTATAAATAGGTGCTGATGTATAGGTTTTAGAGTGAGAGATTGAGAGCCGCACACTTTTGTGTGAAAAAGTTGGTCATAGTTGTGTGGCGGCGGTGAGAGATAGAGCAGCAAGTGGGCTGCTAGTTTTGGTGAGAGAGCCGCATACTAGTTAGCTAGTTGGGAGAGCCGCAAGTGTTGTGAGCGGCTGTGAGAGGTTTTTGTTTGTGTGATTAGCCATTGGTACTAGTCTAGTGTGATAAAGATTGGTGTGTGTAATTGTTGATTGATTGATAGTGAAGAAAGGCCGTGGAATCGTCACGGTGAAAAAATATTTTGTGTTGTTTGTCCACGCTTCCAAACCCCCAACAAAGTGTAACTTTTTATCATTTTTCTTTATAAATTTTTTTATATTTCCGTTCACAAAAAAAACACAATAAGGTTACCTGGAATTCCAATAGTACCGAGTCTTCAGATGGTGAGTGTCTGTCATTAAAGACAACTAGCTTAAATACCCGCCGATGGCACGGGATAATACTTTTAAATTTTAAGTTATTAAGAAATCAAACGAAATGTCGTATGAACACCGACCTACGGTACGTGACAGCGATAATAGAAACAGGTAATTTGTTATAGCTGTAATAATATATCGAACACGGTGGTAAAAGGTTTCAGATACATTTATCAGTGCATAATGACCTAATGTCTGAAAATGGATTATATACTTCCGTTCGTCGATTACTGCTGAAGCTCCGAAATCGGGTGTTGCTTAATAACAACACTGTTCAAAATGTTATAAAATGTAGTCGTCGTTAGAATAAAGCATACTAATTAATAAGCATGGACCATGTTCAACTTATACAATTGAAATACCTGTCATGTTGTTCATCTTCGTTTTGGGTGTCCAGTCTCACGATGTTCGCCGATAATATCTCCGATGAATCACATTGTGATTGGCTGCAAGTGTTAATAGGAGAAACGATATTTGATCAGTTTGATCAATTTAATATAGCTAAGGTGCATAATGAGACTAATTCTTCGTAATACATACCGTTTCGATGAGGGTCCACTTGAATCATTATCAAGTGGTACTTTTCTTTTACCAACTACCTCAACCGGTGTTCTGTACCGCAACTAAGTTTATGAAAATATCAACAAAAAAACATTACACCACTATAATAATAAAACAATAAACAAACACTATGTAGTAATAGTAATAAGTTAGAAGCCATCCTCGCACCTGACTAATTGAACGTAGTATCCGTTTACTTTTTGACACGAAATCTATTTCAGTAAACGTTTTCACAGTGAACCCTGAGTGCTTGTTTCCGAAATTATATTCGGTAATCTGGATGTCCCACATAAGACGAAACCCCACAATCCTGTTAACCGTGCGATTAACTTGAACCTACATGAGCACAATACCAATTGTATAGATATACTTATAGTCTATAAATTGCACATGACATATGTGTATACTTAAACATATATATATATATATATATATATATATATATATATATATATAAACACACGCACACGTTCAATAATCAAGATGATCGATCATACATTTGACTCGGTCCCGGATAATGTGAGCGCGTCACACTTTAAAAGTTCAGTTGCTGCCTTATCGAACAACACCAGTGTGCCATCGCCGGTATTATCATGAAGTTTAATCTAAAGTTTGTACCTATAAAAAATCATAGACAAATACAACTTGATTAAGTATACACATGTGTTAATGGTGGAACTGCATTATGAGTAATACAGTTGGGAAACCGGTATCCTGGATACCTGGTTGTTGGGGCACGGATATCAGTCTTACAACTTCCACAGTGGTATTGGGGCCTCATCGCAACCACTTTGCGCATACATATATGACAGGCTAAATACCACATTGGGTACTGCGTGTTCACACCAAGTATGACAGTGCAGATCCTAAAATTCCTCTCCTACACAAACACATGACAACGTCGGTATAAATCAATAAAGACATAATGTTTAAAGTAATCTCATTATACCTCGGTTGATTTTGTGTGACGTATATCCTCTAGCATGGCCAATGTGATCTGTCTTGTATACCTCATCACTGCCGGTGTGGTTGCCAACGATTGAACACTACTAATGCCGGCTTCATTTGAACTATTTAATTGATTAAAGTACAGATTTGAAATTCGATATACTTACGTTGAACATGAGGATACACAACATATTTACGTGTATTGCATATGACAGACAAACCTGCTTCCTAGCATAGTTGCCTATGGCATATCAAGATTCAAATATAACTTCGTCGCGCATGTTGATGAAAGACTATATTTAGCTGTTGAAACGACATACAATAAAAAATACATTTCCACACCTAATAGTCCAAAAGCAGTGAAGTAAGTTATATTAAAAGAACAAACGTACCTTGGAAGCGTTTAACATACGTGCTAGTGCAAACGACGATCTGTGAGGCATTCTGATCCAACTGTAGAGTATTCTTGACCATATCAACCTTATCTCCCCACATAGAAATCTCAAGTCGAAAACCACTACATAGAAACGATTTAAAAGACGGTCAGCACTTAACATTTGAAATCATTTTAACGAACATCGTTTATATTCCTAACCTTTCATTTATAAGCCAAAGTGATTGAACCTTCGTCATCCCGCCTTTCTTAAGCGGTGATCTCTGGGTGGACCAATTTGATATAACCGACCAATCACATCTATGACACATTCATATAACATAATCGGTGCAGTACGCTGTCCGACAATATTCACACGCATTAAAAATGACAACGACTAACCTGTGCAAATGACATTATGAGGGAAACGTGCACCAACTTCACCAAAATTGACTAACTCAAACTTATGCCTTGGTATATTTGCAGAATCATTAAGCAATGCTACCTTCGTGTGGCCAGTGAAGAAAATCTTAAAGGCAGACGTAATGTGATCTTCCAAAGACGACGGTGCACCTCTAACAACGAAGTTACTAATGTTATATACCGACCCTTCATCCAGTATTGGTTGAAATTTGTCACATAACACAGGTCCAATCCGAGCTGATATGTGGTCGTTCTGGAAAACATGCATCAAAGTATATGTAACGTTGAACAACAACTACATCTATACTTACGTAATATATTGAACATATTGAAATTGGAACAAACAATTATTAAAATGGTGATCATTTACTGACATTTGCATCGAGCAGGACCATCTCTAAACCGATGAAACATCCGGTCGTTGTGTTGACCGTTTCCCACAAACGGGTGACACGGACATGGATCGACCAGTTGTAACCAGTTCGTGTAAGACCAGATATCATTTGAGTTATACCCTTTGCATTGCTCATCTATCAAACACAAAAATATAAATGTACATTAGCAATAATACTGGTAATGACCAAATATCAACTCCGGATTAATTCACCAATGCATTCAAACATCGCAAAATCAGGAAAAATATAACTACCTGAACAATCTATCAAATATCTCAAGTGTATACAACATTTTTAGTGAATCCCTTTTTAGACGGATCATCAGATTCAATGATAACTTTCAAGCCTTCAGGTGACGTTACGCGTGATGCGGCGACGTACAATTGACCGTGACTAAAAACAGGCTGATGCAAATACAATCCAACCCGGTTAAATGTCTGACCTTGGCTCTTGTTAATGGTCATTGCAAAACAAACTTTAATGGGAACTCGACGACGGAAAGTTTAAACGGTAACTTCGTATCGAAGGGAGCATCTCAACGCGAGGTATCAAACATCATAGCCCAACGAAACTACCGAGAAAGAATCTCTCGCCCGATAACCCTTTGCGACAACTTTGTGACAACCAAATCGAGTCCCATTGCACAGACCGTTAGCATGGTTCATATTCCTTATCAATATAATCGGTACACCAACCTTCAATATCAGCTCATGATTGGGTAATCCGGAAAACTTCAATGTGTTCAGATACTCAACGGGATATAGCTCCACTTATGCATCAACGTTCTCAGATGTTGGGGAAACTCGATCAGCACTTAGATATGTCACACTTTCTCCATAGATACGTGACATGATGTGCTGGTTAATGATGTCAACAGTTTCATTCTGTGGATTTAGGATAACTCTTTCCCTAAGATATTCCATATCAGATATCCTATTATGCAGATCTGGGTAAGTGACGTCTATGACGGTGTCCAAACCCTTTCCATTTGTATCGACCAAGTATCTACTTGGGAACTGCACATATGTTAGTTGGCGTGCTTCCTGATCGGTACGGTTACACTCCATCCAAGCGAGGAATTTCGTGACACTCTCGGTATGTCGTTGGACAACATCATTAAGGTCTGATGATGCTTGAAAAACAATGCTCTGTTCGTTCGGGAGATGGAACGTCAATCTGTCTACTGGAGGATCATGCTTGTGTATAAAGTAGCCAAATATTCGCCAACATGCCTCAGAAGCAGATATATATCTACAATCAAGGTATTGCTTTAACTCATCAACCTGATGTGTTGTTGACTGTCTATTTGATCGTGATGCAGTAGTATCAGATTCAATTATAACCGTTGACCGGTCAGACCCTTTGTGCATGTATTTGCATAGATACTTGATGCACATATCACGATTGGTCTTCTCCACACAAACATGACAATCATGCTTAACAACCAGATCAACGTTATGTGGAACTACCCATCCATTGTCAAGGATTTTTCCATTTCTAACCACAGTATGGGCAGTCGGTCGTCGACGGTAAATAAGGTACCCATCCTCACCAACCGATGTCTCAATTTGTAGTTTTCGTGGATAACGCGTTGAACATTTCTTGTCTACCATACATGGACATTACCGCATGGTCCGTGCATCATGTGGGTTGAAACAACATTGAATGCAATTGGGTCAGTTTCTAGATCGGGTAACTCGGCTGATATGTATTGGTCAATGCGGATAGAATCCTTCAATTTGTCATCTGGGTGTAGGAACACAGCAATATGCGCATGCGGGAGGCCGCGTTTCTGAAACTCAATGGTCACTACAACTGCAATATGACACACAGATTAAGTATGCACATCTTACACAACCAATGTGTACTACATAATATCATGTATGCGTGTAACATACCTCCGTTACATCGGCCGAACAGTCCTTTCTTTGTGACATCAGTGATCAGAGAATGAAGTTTCATTTCAAATACTCGTGTTATTACGTCGGGCCTATCCTCAGGTGTCTGTCCGGGGATCAGTTCCAAAATTTTTGTTATCTCATTCCATTTAGGGTTGTATGTCATTGTTATGAACAATTCGGGATGTCCCAACCAACGACAAATTGCCATTGCATCTTGGTATGCTTGAATCATATACCGAGGACCACCAGTGAATGACGAAGGCAGTATACACGGTCGACCATATCGTCTTGCATCAGAATCTCCTCGTTGTACAACATCTTGCAAGCCATACAACACCTCACAGCGGAATTTATCTTGGTTCATACGTAGGTAGCTGAACCGTTCTTCCAAAATGCAGCAATATGCATATACAACATACTGTTGGAACAACCTTCCACCACGTAATATAGTAGAGTATGTGTCAGCTCGGTTATGCAATTGAAATGCATAATATTCACGCATTGTGACATACTTTCTTACAGCGTTTGACCGACCTTCACGTTGCTCTATACGTTGTCTATATCCATCGGCTCCACTGGGAATAAGAATGGGGAAATGGAGGGCCATAAGTTTCAGGTGATCCACTTGAATTCTTTGCGGACCATGATCTATGCTGAAGACAACAATATCTCTCTTGCATCCATCTTCCTCATCCAGGCCAACCGTAAGTGCAGCTATCTCGCTTGATGTTGGGAGATTGTATCTGCGTCCATCCCCCGAGCGAGTTGAAAGTAATCGTAACTTAACCGGCACAACATCTGACTGACTGTGCATGTCCCTAGGAACTCTGAACCGTTGTACCGGTGGTTGTGATCATTGAACATGCTTGTCAGTCCTTCAACGATCTTCACATCATTCGACGTATGGTTCCCATCCCCAAAACTGGTTAACCGATTATGAATCTCGTTACTTGTATAAAAAATGTACAACTGAGCAAATTTGGGGCGTTGACCTTGTGGAGGGACCAATGATCCAATTCGATGATGATTTTCTCCCTTTACACGAAACACATATGGACCACCACCATCATTTATGCGATGATCAATCACACCCCTGGTGGATGTGAAAGAAAATCTATAATTGAATTCTCGTATGTTGCGACGGAAATAAGTTGACAGTCCACCACCATTATAATCCATTAGCTCTTTCAAATAGTGTGGCGGGTTAACCTCCATAGGTAGTTGGACTTTCTCATTCATACAACATACGGCGAATGCAGGGTTCCTTAGTGGCTGGGAACGAACACTCCGTTCTAATCCCCACACAATTGCTCTACAATAAGGATTCGGACAAACATGATCTGGTGGACCAAAATCCTCTTTGGCGTGTACATTCCCTGTACGGGTACACAATTCAACAGATGAGCACCATTCAATAAAAGTTGTCAATAATTCATACAGAAATATTGGATGTACTTTGATGTCGATTGCCACGCCGTCCAACCTCCGCAACACCTTGAAAGTTGATGTCAGTCAGCCCACAATGAAGACCGCGACCACCAGTATCTTCATTATCGGTAACACCGCTCCTTTTTTATTACAACGTCGTGATATTGATGACTCGCCACGTTCAAAATGAATATTGTGACCCGTGGGTTGCCCACTCAATTGAGTAACACAAGACAAATGGGTTTGTGTGAAATGTTGCGACATCTGGGTGTGCCGATAAATATTATGGCTGTTTGTCACGTCAGCCAAGGGCGTACGGCCAATATGCAAGTGTTGGCCAAAAGAAAAATTTATATTGCGGTGTGTGCTATTAATGTCACACACACTATTAACCAATCCAACGGAGTTCTCATCCGTATTCCTGAAACGCCGATTACGGGAGCTGGGTTGATTTGATAACCATGACGCATACCTACGTGAACGTAGAATCTGCGCACGGACTGCCCTATTCTCACTCGTTGTTCTCTGCCTATTCTCACTCATAGTTGTCTGCCTAATGACAATGAAAGCAAGCACAAATTGTTCACAAAATCCTGATTGTATGTCCCTATATCTAAAATTAATTAACGTATAAAAAAACATACACAACATTAAATACGTCAACATTAAAAAAATTGATTTCATGTTCAGGTACATCTAGCGTAATCAAATCAAATAAAATTAAAGACCTCAATGTGTAGGTTAAAAGTTAATACAAAGTATTTACTGATTTTGTTTCTTAAATTGATAAGTACTTTCTTATATTTTATTTTCAGTTATTTTGCACGTTGGCCCAATTATTTGTAATTATTTGTAATTTTATATAATTACAAATGCTAATTATATACTTATATGTATATATAAATTTATACATTAAAGAATACTAAATTAAGATTTTATATGGTGTGCTTGGTAAAGGTTAAATGTGTGAACTCATGTATTTATTGTCCTGATTTCTTAAATGGATACCTACTTTTGTACATTTTATTTTAATTTCTTCTCCACTTTGATCTAAGTAGCAAATTAAAACGTCAAGAAAAGAATTTTAGGCGTTTTGTACATATTTGAAACTATTATGGTGTAAGATAGACTTGGTGTAACTTTATCTAATTATCTAATTAATTAATTAGCTATACATTTAAAACTAATTGAAACTATGCTTTTGTCATTATTTATTTGTTTCACTCGAGTCACTAACTCTTATCTTTTGTCCATTTTCGCAGGTTCATAGGTTTACAAGACTATTTTGTTGCAGATAGACCACCCATAGCTTTGTCCTTTTCATGTTTTCTAATTTGTTTTGTCAATTTTATTGATACTTATTTTGTTTGTCCTAATAAGTAATTCCAATCAATTATGAGACAATTAACATTTTTATCATTGTTTTATTTTATTGTTAAAAAATACAAGAAAAATCCATCATCATAATTATCATCTTTCTTAAAATTTTCTCATTATTTTATCATGGTTTTAAAACTAATTGAAATTGAAACTATACTTATATTCGATAATTGTATGTATACACAACAATTTAGATAGGCAGTTATAGTTAACTGAGATTTTATATGGTTTTCTATGTGTAGGTTAAAAGTGAATACAAAGTATTTACTGATTTTGTTTCTTAAATTGATAAGTACTTTCTTATATTTTATTTTCATTTCTTTTGCACTTTGGCCCAATTATTTGTAATTATTTGTAATTTTATATAATTTCAAATGCTAATTATATATATGTATATATATATATATAACAATTTATACATTAAAGAATACTAAATTAAGATTTTATATGGTGTTCTAGGAAAAGGTTAAAAGTGTTCACTCATGTATTTACTGATTTTATTTCTTAAATGGATAACTCATTTTTTACATTTTATTTTAATTTATTATGGACTTTGATCTAAGTATAAGATTAAAACGTCAAGAAAACAATTTCAGGCATTTTGTGAACATCTGAAATACTTAGGGGACTATTCGAAGTATATTTCGGCGCAATATTATACCTGACTACGAAATTACCGAACGACCGGCCTTGGACGCAGAAAAGTGAGGGCATTTTCGTACTTTCCTACTGAAATTACCGAACGACCGGCCTTGGACGCGGAAAAGTGAGGCCATTTTCGTACTTTCCTATTGAAATTACGAAAATGCCCCATTCACCAAATAAAAGCATCGACTTTCCTTTCTCAGCTTCATTTCTCCCGACCTCCAAACCCTAGCCACCCAAATCCTCTTAACTCCCATGGCCGTCTGCGCTAGCACTGTTCGTAATCTTCTTCCCCTCTTCATACAGTCCCTTATTTCGATCCTTACACTATTTTCATCGTTGATCTATCATTTGTTCGTGTGTTTCTCCCCTGCTATCCAGATTTGTTGAATACCCACACGACCGATATGATCTGTCGGATCGAAATCTCCGATCTCTTTCAGTACTCGCCGGGTTATTTGACCGGTACAGTCATGGCCAACTGTGGCCAACATTTGTTAATTTTATTTCTCCCTTTTTTCCCCCCTGTAAATCTTCTGTTGCCGCCCCACACGACCGATACGATTCGACAGATACGAAACATCAGATCTGTTTCGATACTCGCCGGTTTATTTCACCGGTACATTCACGGCCCTTTGTGGCCAACATTTGTTAATTTTATTTTGTTCCTCTCTTGTTAAATACGTTCTTAACATTTGTCCATACATTCTTCAGTTTTGCGTTTTTTATTTTTTCATGGTTATTTGATCGATACGTTCTTCTGTTATCATATTTATCTTAAATGTTTTTTTTACAATAACCCTTGATTTCTCTATAGATCGGACTCCTAAGTTACCGATCTGTAATTTTGGTATACTGCCGATGTTGAAATATTTCTTGAAATATTTTTTTAAAAAACTTTCTGATTGTAAAGTTTATTTTTGTTCATTAATCATGGGACTCCTAAGTTACCGATTTGTAATCCTCGGATGTTGTCTCTGTGGGTATTTCATTTAAAATATTATTTTAAAAAAAACGTATTCAACGTTAAGTGTGTTTCCGATCTTCAATCTTGGGATGATGCCTCTGTTGACATGTTTCTTGAAATACTATTTTTAAAAAGCCAGGATTTCTTATCGTTAAATTTATTTCCTAAGTAACCGGTAAGTTTTTCTAGATGTTGCCTCTGTTGATATAGTTTTGAGCCTTTGTCAGTTTTTTTCCGCTCTGTAATCCTGGGAAATCATCTCCATACCCGAGACCAGAGGCGAAGCCATGTGGGGACAAGGGGGAGCGACCGCCCGCCCGTGATTTTTGTAAAAGTATGGTTATATAGTACTATAATTAGAATAATTAAGGGTGTTATTTTTAATTTAATATACTTATATACTTTCTATTTTATGTACAATTCAAATGTGGGTGTAAATTTTATCCAAATGTGAAAAATATAACAACCAAATAATAAAACCTACACACTCAATATCCAGTCAACTGTGTACACATAATTCTACCTCCTACGTGTCTAATAGCTAGGTCCCACTCAAAGTCTAAATTAACAAAATAACAGAGCACACAAACAAAAATTTCAAGAAACATGTAATATCAGTTGCAACACTTTCATTATGAAGTTACAAACTCTACACATTTTGAAGAATTACTCTTCTATCTATTTATGGAAGTGAGTACTATTGATAAATAATACCCACCCAATAGCATTTTACCACATCATTAAATATGTCTCCCTTTCTATTTTTTTCTTTTTTGTTTGTTTTAGGAGAAAATATATTACTTGCCTTTAATTATTTAGAAAGTAGAGAATTAGTCCTTAAATTTTAAAAACATCATTAAATGTGGATTCCATTTCTATCTTTTGTCTTTTCATTTTTATTTGTTTGAGGAAAAACTTCATTACCGGTTTTTAACTATTTAAAAAATAAAGTATTTATCCCCTATCTATTTATGGAATTGGGTACTATTTATCAATAGTACCCACCCAATAGCATTTTACCACATCATCAAATGAATCTCCCTTTCTATTTTTTTCTTTTTTTATTTGTTTTAGGAGAAACTATATTACTTGCCTTCAATTATTTGGAAAGTAGAGAATTAGACCTTAAATTTTCAAAACATCATTAAATGTGGATTCCATTTCTATCTTTTTCCTATTCATTTTTATTTGTTTGAAGAAAAACTCAATTACCGGTTTTTAACTACTTAGAAAACACTACGTGGAGAAATCCACTTACTGCGGCCTCCGCCGCAGTAAATGCCACAGTAAATGGCGTTTACTGCGAAATCTACTGCGGCAGAGGCCGTAGTAGGCCGCAGTAAACGCCATTTATTGTGGCCTCTGCCACAGTAAAATCTGGCTTCTCTACGTAGTGAAATAAAGTATTGACCCCCTAATGATTCAATGATTTGATATTTTTTTCTATTTCTTTTCTGTTGATTATTTGATGAAAAGGAATGTGTGGGGCTAAAGTTTCAAAACCATTAAATGTGGACTCAATTTCTATCTTTTGTCTTTTCGTTTTTATTTGTTTGAGGAAAAACTCCATTACCGGGTTTTAACTACATAGAAAATAAAGCATTGATTCTCTAATTTTTCAATGGTTTGACAGTTTTTTCTGTTTCTTTTCTGTTGATGATTTGATGAAAAGGAATGTGTGCGGATAATATTTATAAGGGTAAATTACAAAAAAAACCCTGAGGTTTTGGTGAAACTCTCAGTTTGCCCCTCTATTTTCATAAAGCTTCAGTTACCTCCCTGAGGTTTGGTGAAGTATTTATTTATTTGTTGATAGATTGATCCGTTTGATATTGATTTTGTTCATGTCTAATGCTAGTATAGAGCGTGTCTTTTTAATTATGAAAATTGTGAAGACCAGACTACGAACCAATATGAACATTGATTTTCTAGCTAATACTCTTATTTTGTACATTGAGAGAGATATTGCTATGAAATTTAGTTTATAAGAATTGGCCGATGATTTTAGAGATTTTAAGGAACGACGTGTTAAATTTTGAAAATTTTTACCATGTATTTTGTTCATTTGATATACATATAACTATTGAGTAAAAAAGTACGTTTGATATGTATATTCCGCCCGCCCATAATTTATTTCCTAGCTTCGCCCCTGCCCGAGACTAATGATTGATTACCTGGACAGACTCGCAAAACATGAACTCTTCACTAAAGGTAATGTTTTTATTATTGTTAAATTGTTTCTGCCTGTAAACTTTCTCTGATTCCATGTGTTTAGAGTGAATAAACTATAATCAGACATGCTTTTGTAATTGAATAACTGTCAGTAGAAAAACATACCTTGTCTGCTTATACAAGAAACCTAGAACTGATATTTCAGAAATTTGTTTGTGATATTCCAGTAACTGAAAAATGGGTTAACATTATATGTATAGTTAGTAATCGTAAACACAGACATGAGGTATAGTTTTTCTTATTCAATTGGTTCTGTCTAGATACTTGCTTTGATTCCATGTGTTTAAAACTGATAAAATTCTCTGATTCCATGTTTTTAGAGTGAATAAACTACAATCAGCCATGTTGTAATTGAATAACTGTCAGTAGAAAACATACCTTGTCTGCTTCTATAAGAAACCTAGAAATTATATGGGAGAAACTTGCTTGCAGTAACTGCAAAATGGGTTAACAATATATGCATAGTTAGTAATTGTAAACACAGACATGATGTAATGTTTTTATTCTTGTTAAATTGGTTCTGCCTAGATAGATTGATTACCTGGACAGACTCGCAAAACATGAACTCTACACTAAAGGTAATGTTTTTATTCTTGTTAAATTGTTTCTGCCTGTAAACTTTCTCTGGTTCCATGTGTTTAGAGTGAATAAACTATAATCAACCATGTTTGTAATTGAATAACTGTCAGTAGAAAACTATTCCTTGTCTACTTATACAAGAAACCTAGAACTGATATTTTCAGAAATTTGTTTGTGATATTTCAGTAACTGCAAAATGGGTTAACATTATATGCATAGTTGGTAATCGTAACACTGATATGAGGTTTAGTTTTTGTTCTTGTTGAATTGGTTCTGCGTAGTTACATGCTCTGATTCCAGTCCATGTGTTTAAAACTGACAAAATTCTATGATTCCATGTGTTTAGAGTGAAAAATTCATTATCAGCCATGTTTGTAATTGAATAACTGTCAGTATAAAAACATACCTTATCTACTTATATCAGAAACCTATAACTGATATGGGAGAAACTTGCTTGTGATATTCCAGTAACTGCAAAATGGGTTAACATTATATGCATGGTCAGTAATTGTAAACACAGACATGATGTAATGTTTTTATTCTTGTTAAATTGGTTTTGCCTAGATACATGCTCTGACTCCATGTTTTTAAAACTGACAAAATATAATCACCCATGTTTGTAATCGAATAACTGTTAGTAGAAAAACATACCTCAAACTGAGATGGATGAAACTTGCTTGTGATATTCCAGTAACTGCAAAATGGGTTTACATTATATGCATATTTAGTTTACGTAAATCAAACTTAGCATAGTGTGCAGACCATATAATAATTTCTACTTACTAAACAGAACAGCTCCAGAGAGTTGAGTAGCCGCTAGAAACAGTGTTTAGAGCATAAAGAGAATGAAAGCAATTTTAGGGTTTTTTTAGATGGAACAATTGTTTAGAGCTTAAAGAGAACTAAAACAGTGTTTAGCCCCTTCTGGTGTATATATATTCGTATAAGAACAATTTTAGGGTTTTTTTAGATGGACATTGGTTATCTCTGTCTTTTTTTTAGATGGAATGACTTTCCTATAGAATCAACAATTTAATGCTTGATTTCAATCACATTAACAATTTCCCTTTTTTATTTTGCATACTATTCCAAATAGCGGGAATACAGGACAATTCAAGCGGACATTAGGTAAATTCCTTTAAGATATATTAATAGTAGATTAAATTGCCATTACTGTAGAGAATAATTTAATGTTTAATTTCAATCACACTAACAATTTTTATTTTTAATTATGCAGATTATTTTAAAAAGCGAGAATTCTGGACAATTCAATATCAATCAATTCAAGGTAAATTCCTTTTCGATACTTTCAATCAATTAAATTTCCATTAGTAGATAAATGTTCGCCCCCATCTCAACAGTGAGTATGTGGGGTTAGGAATTTCTGTAAATTTACTTTACCTCTATTCCTGATCTCGGTAGGCAAACAATTAGGGCACGTTTTCACTAGAAATCAAACTTAGGGTACGGTTTGATGAATGCGACACCTCGCCGTTAGGTTTAATTGACAACGGTAGATAGTTAGATATCTCGTAACAAATAATGACCTTGCCGTTTTTTTAAAAGTATTTTGCTCCACTATTTTGAAATCCAACTTTTTTTAAGTTTGAATTTGTCTAGGAACTCATAAAGTTTAAGCCACCAAACGAAGTAGAGCACTCATCCTTTTCATTATAAATTGTAGGGAAAAGAAATTGTATATAGCAAAAATCCATAAGTTCTGATTTTCACTTATTATTATTCTTAGAAGCAAGAAAGCACGAATCCTAGGAGTACATACCCATTCTAATTTTTAAAATCAATCTTACGGCTCACGCTAGCAGAACACTTGTTACGTTTTCTCTTGATACCGCCGTCCTTTCTCACTGATTCCATGCTCTCTACTTGTTTGTATTCGTTGTCATAAGCCAACAACTCATTAAGCTCATCCTTAACCTTCAAAAGTTCCATCACCTTGTCCTTCTGACACTCAGAGTCATTTAAGGCCTTCGACTTCTCAACTCTTAGCTTCTTATTCACTTCTTTAAGCTTCCTGTTCTCCTTCTGAGTCTTTGCCAATGTATCCAACAGAGTTTTATTCGAGAGATCCAACTGAGTATTCCTTACCTCTAGAAGCATATACTTGATTGCCAGTTTCTGTAGTGCCTCGCTGCTGTAATCTATAATGTTGAGGCCGTATGTTGATATGCATGAATCAATCGCTTTCTTAGCGGCATTCTCGGTAGCCTCTCGAATAGTTTCCCTCACGTCTGATGTGAATTCAATAAAGGTGACAGAGTCAATGAATATGCACACCTCGGCAACATATCCACCGTCCTTCTCGGTTATCAAGTACTTTGGATCTCCATTCTTCTTGCTCCTCTGTATATCCAATAGTAACTCTGTCATCTTGATTTGGATGTTCCCGTCTCCTGCAAGCAAAATGATTATAGTTGGTCAAAAGCTAATTGCATTTATTTTATAACTTCTCTTATTTACCTGACTTGTCTTCCGTCATCATTATTGCCTCTGGAAAACTATTGCTCCACTGCTTTGCTGCTTCCACTGATGTTCTAGTTTGTCGAATATTTATAGTCTTTGAGTATCATGTTAAAATTGGAAAATAACAGGAATAGAATTGGAAAATTACCAAATAGGAAACAAATAAAAAATAAGATCGCTATATTAAGGGGAAATCTTAATATTCCGAATGAATGTCCAAAATCGTTTATGACACCCCAACTTTATTTTAAGATATTCTAAGATCGTTATTGAAATATCATATTTTATAATTCCTCGTCTATATTTCCATTCCATTCGAGTTGCCCATTTCTTGAAAACTTCATAGGCTGCTGGACCAATTTCACAATTGTGAACCTCCTTGTGAAGTGTTGCTCTGACTCTCTTCATCTGCCTGGATCCCACACATGTAGTCCATGGAAATTGCCGCTCGTTGCCGATCAGGTAGTTCATCTCATGCATCTGGTTATATTACAGAGTACAAATTAACAGTTGCTAAATTATATACAGTTGCTAAATCAATTTACTTTAGAATAACTTTGTTCTTACATATGAGTCCTTAGCATGAAGACTGTTTTCTTCATCTATCGATTGGCACTTTCCAGGTATGAAACTCGATCTCGCAGCCTCTTGATCTCATCCTCGTACTCGTAGCTTTGGTGAATCTCCCTGAAATCGAGCTCCACAAGATAGTCAAACTGGTCTTCTGTCAAAGCGTCCTGGAGTTCTTCGTCCGTCATAGTCTTTGAATCCATGCGTGCCTACTGCCGGTCCAAGAATCGTTTTCTGTCGCTCTAGGATCTGTAATATACATTAAATATAGCGTTTTCCATCTTTAAAATGGAAGTTTCTAATCACTGGTTAGTCCGAAATTTAGGTCACAGTTTTCCCTTTTCCTGAATCTGTTTTAAATGGAAATATGATCACTGATTAGTTCGAAATGGAAGTTTGTAATCAGTTATTATTCCGAAATTTAGGTTTATAGCTGTTTGCCTACGTGTCACTGAGAAAACGAATTAAGCTGATGTGGCGGTATTTTGAGTCTGATGTGGCACTCTAATATTTTAGTATTCTAGGGAGTCTGCCAGCGAATGTATCCTATAATAAGATTTAATAGTAGATTCAAAAAATCCAAATTTTAGACAAATGACGATCAATAAACGATACGAACAACTGAAAAATCTTGTTGTTGGAAGAGTGGTTTGATTCTTCTTTATTCTCGTCCTCTTCTTGTTAACGTGCATAAGGAAAGCGTACCAGTAATAGGTGGTCCACCTAAATATAAATGACTTCATTCAATCTTCAACTAACTAGCTATATAAAATACGCATCTCTATCTCTCACTAGAAGCTGCAGATCAAGTTACACTCTCTACTCCAAAAAATGGACTTGATGACTGATGAGATGCCCGTGCCGCTGTTGGTTCATCAGAGCAATGAAGAACAGCCTTGGTGGTTGAACTTCCAACGTTTCAAAATGTCGTCGGAGCACCATGAGACCAACTCTCCTTGAGACCAACTCTCCTTGTGGCATTCACGATTGGCATTTAAGAAACATGAAGGGTAAAGAAGATTACATAAAATTCTTCCGAGCCAATCGTGAATGCCACAAGGAGAGTTGGTCTCATGAGATTTTTTTTGGGGTGCTTAATTAATTGCAGATGGGGCTTTTATTCTTCATATCAGTGTTCTGGGGTTTCCTGCCTCTATTCACAGCAGTTTTCACATTTCCACAAGAGAGGGTCATGTTGGCCAAGGAAAGATCTGTGGGCATGTATAGGCTGAGTGCATACTTTGTGGCCAGAAACACTTGTGATCTTCCTCTGGACCTCTTGTTGCCTGTCATATTTCTTCTCATTGTTTATCTTATGGTGGGCTTGAAGCCCAGTTTTGAAGCCTTTTCTCTCACCTTGCTCACAGTTTTCCTTAGCATTGTTGCAGCCCAGGTGGAATACTTGGAAATCTAAAATTATTGATCATGTTTGCTATGCTCTTGCTCTTGCTCACATATTGATGATCATGTTGCAGGGCCTTGGGCTCACAATAGGAGCAGCTTTTATGGATGTGAAGAAAGCAACAACAGTTGCTTCTATTATTCTCATGGGCTTCATGTTATCTGGTGGATTTTTCATACAGGTTATATGATACATTTAAATGTTAATTGTTGGGATAAATACACTGGATCTCCACACACAGACAGATGAGGAGTATAACATAATTCTTGGGAAAAAAATACACATTTTAATCTTCAAACTTTTTTAAAAATTACAAAATTCTTATATAACTTTTCATAAAGTTAAAAAAACTCCGAAAAATTAAGAAATGATAGGAAAATAAATACAAATTTAATTATTGAACTTTGTCAAAAAGAAAAAAAAGGACCAAAAGTTTACAAACCGACACTTAGTTATTAGAGAATACTATGAACAGTCAGTCACTTTGGATACTCTTTTGAACAATACTCTCACTTTAAACACTTGTCACGTACGTATTCATTTCGATGAACCCCAAAACAAGTAGGTCCACAAAAATGATTACATGGAAAAGTTTTAGTGGGAAAGTATCCAAAGTGATTGTTCATAGCATTTCTCGAAAATGAAAAAAAAACATCTTAGTCCTTGTTAATTCTATATTAATTATTAATTAATTATCTTATTTGGGATTGATCATTTGCAGAAAGTCCCAGGTTTCATGTTATGGATACGATACATTTCCTTCAACTATCACACATACAGGCTGCTGCTGAGAATCCAATATGGTTCTTCACCTGGACATGGAATAAAGCTTGGTTGGGTTGGTGCAGAAGTGGGTGCTATGCTGGCTATGGTTATTGGATATAGGCTGCTTGCTTATTTGTTCTTAAGGAGACTGAAAAGCTCTGCACATTGATTACATGAACTTATGTGTTGAGAGGCTGAGAGAGTGATTAATTCTAGATGATGAATAAATTGGGGGACCAGATTGAATAAAAAAGAAGAGGTTAGTGGCGTACTTGAATTGTTAACTTGTAGTCCAATGATGGCAGCAGGCAGCCTAGGATTAGGATACGTGGTCTTGCCTTTTAATTTCACTTCTTTAAGGTGTTTGTTGGATGTGGAAATAATGCAAAATCTCTCTCTCTCTCTCTCAATATATATATATATCAATATATATATATATATATAAACTTGTTTCATCCCAATTGTGTTATCACTCATTTTAGTTTTTTTTTTCATATATCTTATTATCTTTGATCATTACAATAATTTTCATCATTATCATTTACAAACTCATTATCGCCACTCTAAACCCACTTCTTAGGTTCTTTAAGTGAATGCATTTACAAATGTAAAAGTGAATTAAATAAATGAGAAATGAAAAAGTGTCATTTCATTTGAAACAAAAATGTTTTGACGTTGTGATAACATACCTGAAACAGAGGGAGTATATATTTTTCTCCATTTTTTCAGTAAAAGTAGGATGTAGAAGAATTTAATTTAAGCTTCCAGCTGGTCTTTTTCTAATTAAGAAATAATGATGGTGCCTCCATATATTTCATTTGCTAAAAGTTGCCTAGGATGTACACTTGCATCAATGGATATAAGCATGTTAAAATTGAAATATGATGGATTAGAATAACAAAACAAGAGCACCTAACACTTTCACTTCATTAATAGTGATTGGTTTTTCTAGAGCAACAGCACAAAAGAGCTAAGGTTTACTCAACGTAAACAAGGGAGATGTTATTTACCAACTAATTGGAAAAATCACTAGCTGTGTTATGTGTGTGAATACCTAATTAGAAGAGTATTTTAGTCTTTAAAATTGTTAGTTAGTTAATTAAATTAGTTAGATAGTGTTAGAATTAGCAACTAGTTGAAA
Organism: Stellera chamaejasme; assembly: GCA_024586325.1. Lineage (NCBI taxonomy): Eukaryota > Viridiplantae > Streptophyta > Magnoliopsida > Malvales > Thymelaeaceae > Stellera > Stellera chamaejasme. Next base: position 27,177 of record JANJPE010000013.1, read on the forward strand.
AAATATTTTGTGTTGTTTGCCCACGCTTCCAAACCCCCAACAAAGTGTAACTTTTTATCATTTTTCTTTATAAAGTTTTTTATATTGCCGTTCACAAAAAAAAACACAATAAGGTGACCTGGAATTCCAATAGTACCGAGTCTTCAGATGGTGAGTGTCTGTCATTAAAGACAATTCAAAAAATCCAAATTTTAGACAAATGACGATCAATAAACGATACGAACAACTGAAAAATCTTGCTGTTGGAAGAGTGGTTTGATTCTTCTTTTTTCTCATCCTCTTCTTGTTAACGTGCATAAGGAAAGCGTACCAGTAATAGGTGGTCCACCTAAATATAAATGACTTCATTCAATCTTCAACTAACTAGCTATATAAAATACGCATCTCTATCTCTCACTAGAAGCTGCAGATCAAGTTACACTTCATTTAAGAAACATGAAGGGTAAAGAAGATTACATAAAATTCTTCCGAGCCAATCGTGAATGCCACAAGGAGAGTTGGTCTCATGGTGCTCCGACGACATTTTGAAACGTTGGAAGTTCAACCACCAAGGCTGTTCTTCATTGCTCTGATGAACCAACAGCGGCACGGGCATCTCATCAGTCATGAAGTCCATTTTTGGGACTGATGAGATGCCCGTGCCGTTGTTGGTTCATCAGAGCAATGAAGAACAGCCTTGGTGGTTGAACTTGCAACGTTTCAAAATGTCGGTGGAGCACCATGAGACCAACTCTCCTTGTGGCATTCAGATCCGAAGGATTCCGTCGACTCCAAATACTATGAGCAACAACACGAATTGCTTGATAGTCGTTTCAATGAAATGGATGCACTAGCTGAGCGTGGTTTTGTGCCTACAATGCCAAAGGTTAAGTTTTTTAAACAACTTCCGTTGTTTGGATGTCGATTATAACATACTTGGAGTGTAATTGGACTAATATTCTTCTTATGTTTAGGAGGAAGAAGAACATAGCTGGATGAGAAGTGAAACTTTAGCCATTAGATTTTGCCAACCTGGTTGTTTTTGCAGCTAAAGTGTATGCATCTGTGAGAAGTGGTTGTTGGAATAATGGTCTCAGGAACTTTGGTGAAGCTGGCACTGACCATCTATTGTCGTTCATTCACAATGTCAACCTCGACGGAATAGAGTGATCCGACTGTGTAAGCACAGACAGTGTCTATATACATTATGGCTTTGTGGTGGTTCCAGCAAAGGTAAGTCAGCAGATAAACTGGAGAAGCTGATCTTCCAGCAACCAATCTCACATTTTCAAATACAGTTGTGGACAAATCAAAGCTGCTAGCTGTGGCAAGTATAGACACAAGATATCTTGGGGTTAGCTTCAACCTGTTTAGCTAAAATGCTCTCTCTAAAAACTTGAGAATTGATAGATGAAATCCATAGATGGTGCTAACTTACAACGATAGCTCCAATAGGATCCATCTAATCATCAATATAATTAAGGCACCAAGCACTGCCGCTCGATGGAGCCACTAGGAACCGTGTCTCTCTCTGTGTAACTCCCTTCATGATTTGTTGCTCTCTGTTTTGTTTTCTTTTTTTCCCTCTTCGTTTCCTCCCTCTGATCATCTGCTTTCTTTCTGTGCCTTCTCGTGTAGGTGTAGTTCGAAGGCGCTCTTCTTTATATGAAATAAGTTTGTTGAGAAACATTACAAAGGCCATCTTTTTTTCTTTCTTCTTTTGATTACTCAAAGACTGGCAGGTATAAAGATGCATGTGGTAGCTCAAGCACAATATCATCGTGAAATGGATCTGATACGTACGCTTGCGGCCTACGCAAGGATTCGTTTGCTTTGTGAAATTAGTTGGTTCCATTCCATTGTCTTAATTTTTGTAAATGTTTATTATGAGACTGCCACTAGTGATAGGAGTGATAGAGTGGTAGCCTTGTAATTATTAGTGGGACAATATTTTCCTCCAACGAGGGGCGGATCTAGGATAAAATTGGTATGGGGGCAAATTTCATTTTAGTGTTGAAATTATTTTACTCGATCCGTATTTAATTAATTGCCCTATTTGACTTTTGAACTTGTATAAATTGACTAATATTATTACTAAAGATAATTTTTCAAAAACCCTAAAAATATATTTGAAAACTAGAAATATTGAAATTTCATTTGAATATAAATATGATGATTTTTAATATCAAATTTTGAAGAAACAATTATAGATTAATTGCTAAAAAACTAAATTGGCCAATTATTTAAGTATATGAAGGGAGCATATAAATATAGTGAGGTCAAGGAGTTGAAGTGATTAGATTGAAAATTAGCGGGTTGAGGGTATTTTCAACTAAAGTTTAGGGATATATGTAATAAGATTTTAGTAGTAATTTTGTGGAAATAAATTACATAAATAAGGTTCAAATTTATGAAAGATATACATATATACCTGGGCAGTTGTCCCACTACCCCCACCCTAGGTCCGCCTCCAATCCTGGTTGGAGGAAATTGGGTAAAGTGCACCCATAATCCTGTAACTTTAATTCATGTATCACTACGGTCATGTTTTTACTTTTGTACTATTAAAGTCCTGTTTTTAAGTTTTTTCTTCATCCATGGTCCTTTTCCGTCCATTGACCGTTAACTTTAACGGATTTGTGGGAAAAATGATAAAATCAACAACTCAATTATTTTTAAAAAAAATTATTTACACCCCAAGTTTTAAACTTAACAATTCAGGCACTCTTCAACTGTTTTAAACTTAACACTTTAACCCAAATATTTTAATTAAGGCAAACAACACCCAGCCACCGTCAGGGCGTCGCCACCGCCACCGGACACCGCCGGAAAATGCCGAAAACTAAAAAACAATATACGAGAACGTAGATCAGGGCCTAGGACCGCCGGATCCCAGCCCAGGGCCACCGAATCGCGACTTAGGGCCGCCAGATCGCAGCCCCAGGTCGGCGAATCACGGCCCCAGGTCGGCGAATCGCGGCCTGGGTCGTCGAACCGCGGCCTAGGGCTCGCGAATCGCGGCCTAGGTTTTGCGATTCGAAGCCCTAGGCTACGGTTTTCGGCCAATCGAAGGTTGGGGCGGCGGTTTGAGGCCATTTCTGGCATTTACCAGTAGTTTCCGGCGGTGGTCGGTGGCGGCGGTGGTGGTCGGCGGCGGCTGTTCGGTGGCGGTGGCGGTGGCGGTGGCTGGACGGTGCCTGGGTGTTGTTGGGCTTAATTAAAATATTTGGGTTAAAGTGTTAAGTTTAAAACTATTGGGGGTGCTTAAATGATTAAGTTTAAAACGTGGGGTGTAAATAATTTTTTTTAAATAATTTAGTTGCTGATTTTATCATTTTTCACTCAAATCCCTTAAAGTTAACGTTGAATGGAAAGAAAAGGACCTTAAAGTAACAAAAAGTTGAAAAACAGGACTTTATTAGTACAAAAAGTTAAAGCAAAACTCTAGTGGTACAATAATTAAAGTTACAGGACCATGAGTGGACTTTACCTGAGGAAAATTATCCAATCTGTATACGTGGCATGATGCTAATGGTTGGTGCCACCACTATTTATTACGAGGTTGTTACTATTAATTACGAGAGTGGTACAATCGTAATTATTAGTGATGATATCCACTATTAATAACGTGACACGTATACAGGTTGGAGAAATTTCTTCCAACCCTGGTAGGGGGAAACTATTTTCCTTATCAGTGATAGCATCAACCACTAAAACATGCCACGTATTGAAGAACTTTCCTCTAACCCGGATATAAGAAAAATATTTTCCCATGGGAACCACTATATCATCTTTTTTTTGTTGTTGCATATCCATCCATAATATTAGGTTTGTCTCATTTTTCATACATATACATGAAAAGGATAACTAATATGGAAAGGAGTTTGAACAAAATTATGACCAATACAATACTAGCTTCATCCAAAAGTATTGTAAGGAATGTTTGACTTTTGATGTCAAATTGACATCAATTTTTCTGTATTGAGGTATTTTTTTAGTAGAAAAAAATACATAAAAGTGTATTTGTAAAGTAATTAAAGATATCAAATCTTAGATATATTAAATGGTGAAAAAGAAGTATTCCAATATTTTTATGATGAAGGGAGTACAAAATTAATCTTAAACTCCATTTTGACCTTCTCAAATCTAAACTATGCCAAAATAAGCATTTATAAGGACACCTATCAACAACGGACGATATTTTCCTCCGGCCCGGGTTAGAGGAAAGTCGTCCAATCTGTATACGTGACATTGTTGATGGTTGGTGTCAGTACTGTTTATTACGGGGTTGTCACTATTAATTACATAGGAGTGGTAACTCCGTAATTAATAGTGGTGGCCACCACTAATATCATGACACTTATACAAGTTGGAGGACTTTCCTCCAAACCGGGTAAGTGGAAAATATTTTCCATCAACAACTCTTCATCTTCTTCTTCCTTAGGGGAAATATATATGAGTACTTTTCTGCAGTTGAAGACTGTCAAAAATCACGTCACTACAATAGGCGAGCTTGAACAAACAAAATTTATAAACTCTGAACAACTCCAACTAAAAACTAGGAATCAATCGCTAAAAACACTTAGTAATCGATTCTTAAACTTATCCACACATGCAATGAAAATTTAAAAGCGAGCGAGCGGGAATGTGTATATTCATATAATGTTTATATTTAAAATTTTAATTGTGGAGGGAATTGAAAACTAAGTTTGTAGCATAGTAAAAAAAAATGAAGACCAAGTAACAACTTGGCTGGCGACCAAGCAGCAATTCAAAAAAAAAACCCGTTTATGAGAGATCAAAAAAGTGGGGAAGTGGGTGCTATGCTGGCTATGGTTATTGGATATAGGCTGCTTGCTTATTTGTTCTTAAGGAGACTGAAAAGCTCTGCACATTGATTACATGAACTTATGTGTTGAGAGGCTGAGAGAGTGATTAATTCTAGATGATGAATAAATTGGGGGACCAGATTGAATAAAAAAGAAGAGGTTAGTGGCGTACTTGAATTGTTAACTTGTAGTCCAATGATGGCAGCAGGCAGCCTAAGATTAGGATACGTGGTCTTGCCTTTTAATTTCACTTCTTTAAGGTGTTTGTTGGATGTGGAAATAATGCAAAATCTCTCTCTCTCTCTCATATATATATATATATATATATATATATATAAACTTCTTTCATCCCAATTGTGTTATCACTCATTTTAGTTTTTTTTCATATAGCTTATTATCTTTGATCATTACAATAATTTTCATCATTATCATTTACAAACTCATTATCGCCCCTCTAAACTCACTTCTTAGGTTCTTTAAGTGAATGCATTTACAAATGTAAAAGTGGATTAAATAAATGAGAAATGAAAAAGAGTCATTTCATTTGAAACAAAAATATTTTGACGTTGTGATAACATACCTGAAACAGAGGGAGTATATATTTTTCTCCATTTTTTCAGTAAAAGTAGGATGTTAAAAACTGATCCAATTTGATGGGGATAATGAGTATATATTTTTCTCCATTTTCTCCATTTTTTCAGTAAAAGTAGGATGTTAAAAAGGTTTTCAATGTTTTACTATATTTTTTCAATAAAATCTCAATTTTTTTTAAAAATAAAACAGTCAATTAATTATTTTTTTCTCATAAAATTCCCATCCACATATATTTCAAAATTTTCAACCTTTTTCTCCAATTTCTCACAAATAGTACAACATTTAAAATGAGTGAAGAAGAAATATGGACGTGTATGCATTATGATGTACAAAGGCAAGCACGAGAAGACGGACCGACCTGGGAAGGCGATATCAGAATTATAGTAACAAAATTCATTCACGCGTCCACTTCATATGCTTATTTAGGGCATGCAAGATTTGATCGATGCATACACAGAGACATATAACACGTCAACCTCCAAGCTGAACTCTATGCAGTACTTGTAGTACAACTAAGGTGGACAATGATATAGATGGGGATGTTAAAAACTGATCCAATTTGAGAAATCCGGGTGAATAGTTGCAAACTCAATCCGTCTAAATTGATCAAAAAAGTCAATGACCTAAAACCCGAACATGTTCGAAATAAGCTCAACCTGATCGCAACCCGAATCCGATTAACCCGAATTTGAAGGGACTCGAACCCGAAATAACGCAAATCCAATTAACCCAAACATGAACCTAGAAGGGACCCAAAATGACCCCAAATATAAACTTGTATTATTGTATGCAAAATTATGTTTTATTTACTTAGTAGTTCTTTTCATGTTTCGTCATAGTTTGATGGTTTTTTAATATATATTATAAAACATTATAAGGTTTGTTCAAGCTATGGATGGCATCGCCAACAATGATTATGTAGTCATGTGAGGCTATGTGATGCGCGAGATTTTGATATAGGAAATCGGGACTAGATCAAGCGTTAAAATTATACCCGCTCATTCCCAAGAGGAGGCTTGTCCATTCTAGATAGGGTGAGACACTGGCGAAGCCTGAAAAAAACAATTCAGGGTGGCGGAAGTCCAACCTTATTCAAGCAATTTCAACACGGTCCTAAAAGTCTTCTTCAACTATTAATGTTGGATTTTCATATAAGAAAACCACTCATAAAGGAGGCCAAAAGTGAAAGAACTTTGAGGCATAAGAGGATTTTATGGCACAATCTAGAGGTCTTTGAAAGCAAGAGAGGTTGCAATGGGATTTGATAGGTTAGAACTACATTTTTATAATGGGTGCTGATTTTTCAGTGTTTATCAGAAGTTATGCTTTTATATTCGGTGTTGATTTTTTTGGTGTTTATCACGAGTTATTTAGTGAGTTCGTTTCATTTAAGGTGTGGGGCTTAGCTTTCTTTTGGAGTATTAAACAAGAGAATTACCCCAAAAGCCTCTCTTTTGGATATTAAGTGTGTTGGTTTGTGACTCAAATGATCGAGTTTTGAAAGATGAAAGACTTAGGTTGTTATATTAGTATCTATTTGAGTAATATAAATAGGTGCTGATGTATAGGTTTTGGAGTGAGAGATTAAGAGCCGCACACTTTTGTGTGAAAAAGTTGGTCACAGTTGTGTGGCGGCGGTGAGAGATAGAGTAGTAAGTGGGCTGCTATAGTTTTGGTGAGAGAGAGCCGCATACTAGTTGGCTAGTTGGGAGAGCCGCATGTGTTGTGAGCGACTGTGAGAGGTTTTTGTTTGTGTAATTAGCCATTGGTGCTAGTCTAGTGTGATAAAGATTGGTGTGTGTAATTGTTGATTGATTGATAGTGAAGAAAGACCGTGGAATCGTCACGGTGAAAAAATATTTTGTGTTGTTTGCCCTCACTTCCAAACCCCCAACAAGTGATATTAGAGCAAGGTTCGCGATGGCTGGGACATCGGGCAATTTTTTGATTGATCGTTTTGATGGTTCTGGAGATTTCAGTCTTTGGAAGTGCATGGTAAAAGATGTGCTCGGGCAACAAAAGCTTGGTAGTGTGTTCGAGAAAATGAAGCCAGAAGAAATTAAAGATGACAAGTGAAAAGAGATGCAAGAAATCGCAGTAAGCACGATTAGATTGGCTCTTGCACCACATTTAAAGTATGATGTGCTGAACGAGACCTCTCCAACCAGTTTGATGGCAAAGCTTGAAGGTATGTATATGTCAAAATCCATTACCAACAAGTTGTGTTTAAAGAAGCATTTATACGGTTTGAAGATGAAAGATGACACCGCTTTGATTGCACACTTGAATGAGTTTAACAGATTGGTTACACAATTTGAAAGTATTGGTGAGAAAATTCACGAAGAAGATAGAGCTAAAATTTTGATTAATTCTTTATCAAAATTTTATGAGCCGGTTGTGACTCCGTTGATGGTCAGAAGAGAAACTTTGAAGCTAGAAGATGTGACTATAGTGCTTTTGGAGCATGATCGAGTTCGAAAGTTTGAGGAATATGAAGAATGTAATGATGTAGTTGTGATGGAGCGAGAGAAAAATAGCTTGAGAGGAAGAAGTGATTTTAGAGGAAGAAACGATTTGAGAGGGAGATCGGGTTCGAGATCAAAGAAGGATTGGAGCAAATTTGAATGCTGGTATTGTCAAGAGTTGGGGCATATTAAATTTTATTGCCCAAGACTGAAAGAAGACATGGAAGATTTTTTGAAGATGAAGAAAGGGAAAGAAAACAAAGTAGAAGAAAAAAGTGAGGTTGGCTTAATGGAAGATTTTACAAGTGTTGACGAATTGTTAATGGTGCAAGAGGCTAAGGAGAAAGATTCTGAAGATGTTTGAGTATTTGATTCAGCTTGCTCGGAACATGTTTGTACCAAGAAAGAATGGTTCACAAAATTTCACTACGTAGTTGTTTCTAATTTTGAAGCGGATTTAGAGCGGCCCACCCCGTAAAAACGGGCTTGTAACGGCCCAATCCATTACAATCCATATTTCTCACTTCCCACATATATTTTCCTAAATCTCACTTTGTCTTTCACCCTAAATTTTTACTCCCTCGCCTCCATAACCAGAATCTCTCACCTCTCAGCTTCCAACTCTTGCCTCTAACAAAACTCTCTCACCTCTCCTCCCTTCAAAACAAAACCGTGTTATGGTGAGATCCGGTTTTAGCGACCAAGTCCAACGGCGACAACGAAAACGATGAGCTCCAACTCCATATCTGATTTTTGTTCTCGCGAGATCGGTGAAGGTGAAGAACCGCGGTGGTGGCAATGAAGTAACTTTCAACGGTTAGAATGGAGGTACGGCCGTTTTTTTCTGGGTTTGATAAAAGTTGTGGATTTTATTTCCGGGTTTGCTCAATTTATACATGCATGTGCCTTTTTTCTTCTGAGTTTTGGACGATTTTGGATCAGGATGACTGAACGATGGTGAAGGCAAAGAACGATGATGGGAGAACGACGAAGGCAGCGCTGAAGGCCTTTTACAGCGTTGAAGAGCGATGATTTTGTTTACTTTGTATGAATTTCTCCTACCTTTTTCTTGATTGTTAAATCATATGTAAAGTTAAAGCATTTATGGGTATGATTGTGAATTGGATTTATGAGTTTATTCATTTTTTAGTGAAATCATCGGATGAATATTGATGAATTCACAAACTCGCCAATTTATTTATCGGTGGAGAAGAAAGAATTGAAGGAATTGGAATTCGCATTTCCAGATCTAGGTTTTTTTAATTTGTAAAATATGTTTGAAGTGGCGTTTGATGTCAAGTTACTTATATGTATAAGGTAAATCAGTGTCTCTAGTTTCTAAAAATATTTTTTCAGATTTTTTTAATAAACTCTTACACGTAAAAAAATGAGTCAAACAAAACATCAAAAGTCAAACGTAACTATTAAAAAGGGACGGATGGAGTATAAATAGGTGCTGATGTATAGGTTTTAGAGTGAGAGATTGAGAGCCGCACACTTTTGTGTGAAAAAGTTGGTCATAGTTGTGTGGCGGCGGTGAGAGATAGAGCAGCAAGTGGGCTGCTAGTTTTGGTGAGAGAGCCGCATACTAGTTAGCTAGTTGGGAGAGCCGCAAGTGTTGTGAGCGGCTGTGAGAGGTTTTTGTTTGTGTGATTAGCCATTGGTACTAGTCTAGTGTGATAAAGATTGGTGTGTGTAATTGTTGATTGATTGATAGTGAAGAAAGGCCGTGGAATCGTCACGGTGAAAAAATATTTTGTGTTGTTTGTCCACGCTTCCAAACCCCCAACAAAGTGTAACTTTTTATCATTTTTCTTTATAATTTTTTTTATATTTCCGTTCACAAAAAAAACACAATAAGGTTACCTGGAATTCCAATAGTACCGAGTCTTCAGATGGTGAGTGTCTGTCATTAAAGACAACTAGCTTAAATACCCGCCGATGACACGGGATAATACTTTTAAATTTTAAGTTATTAAGAAATCAAACGAAATGTCGTATGAACCTACGGTACGTGACAGCGATAATAGAAACAGGTAATTTGTTATAGCTGTAATAATATATCGAACACGGTGGTAAAAGGTTTCAGATACATTTATCAGTGCATAATGACCTAATGTCTGAAAAAGGATTATATACTTCCGTTCGCCGACATCGCTTTGAAGCTCAAATCGGGTGTTGCTTAATAACAACACTGTTCAAAATGTTATAAAATGTAGTCGTTAGAATAAAGCATACTAATTAATAAGCATGGACCATGTTCAACTTATACAATTGAAATACCTGTCATGTTGTTCATCTTCATTTTCGGGGTGTCCAGTCTCACAGATGTTCGCCGATAATATCTTCGATGAATCACATTGTGATTGGTTGCAAGTGTTAATAGGAGAAACGATATTTGATCAGTTTGATCAATTTAATATAGCTAAGGTGCATAATGAGACTAATTCTTCGTAATACATACCGTTTGATGAGGTCCACTTGAATCATTATCAGGTGGTACTTTTCTTTTACCAACTACCTCAACCGGTGTTCTGTACCGCAACTAAGTTTATGAAAATATCAACAAAAAAACATTACACCACTATAATAATAAAACAATAAACAAACACTATGTAGTAATAGTAATAAGTTAGAAGCCATCCTCGCACCTGTCTAATTGAACGTAGTATCCGTTTACTTTCTGACGCAAAATCTATTTCAGTAAACATTTTCACAGTGAACCCTGAGTACTTGTTCCCGAAATTATATTCGGTAATCTGGATGTCCCACATAAGACGAAACCCCACAATCCTGTTAACTGCGTGCGATTAACTTGAACCTACATGAGCACAATACCAATTGTATAGATATACTTATAGTCTATAAATTGCACATGACATATGTGTATACTTAAACATATATATATATATATATATATAAACACACGCACACGTTCAATAATCAAGATGATCGATCATACATTTGACTAGGTCCCGGATAATGTGAGCGCGTCACACTTTAAAAGTTTAGTTGCTGCCTTATCTAACAACACCAGTGTGCCATCGCCGATATTATCATGAACTTTAATCTAAAGTTTGTACCTGTAAAAAATCATAGACAAATACAACTTGATTAAGTATACACATGTGTTAATGGTGGAATTGCATTATGAGTAATACAGTTTGGGAAACCGGTATCCTGGATACCTGGTTGTTGGGGCACGGATATCAGTATTACAACTTCCACAGTGGTATTGGGGCCCCATCGCAACCACTTTGCGCATACATATATGACAGGCTAAATACCACATTGGGTACTGCGTGTTCACACCAAGTATGACAGCAGATCCTAAAATTCCTCTCTACACAAACACATGACAACGTCGGTATAAATCAATAAAGACATAATGTTTAAAGTAATCTCATTATACCTCGGTTGATTTTGTGTGACGTATATCCTCTAGCATGGCCAATGTGATCTGTCTTGTATACCTCATCACTGCCGGTGTGGTTGCCAACGATTGAACACTACTAATGCCGGCTTCATTTGAACTATTTAATTGATTAAAGTACAGATTTGAAATTCGATATACTTACGTTGAACATGAGGATACACAACATATTTACGTGTATTGCATATGACAGACAAACCTGCTTCCTAGCATAGTTGCCTCTGGCATATCAAGATTCAAATATAACTTCGTCACGCATGTTGATGAAAGACTATATGTAGCTGTTGAAACGACATACAATAAAAAATACATTTCCACACCTAATAGTCCAAAAGCAGTGAAGTAAGTTATATTAAAAGAACAAACGTACCTTGGAAGCGTTTAACATACGTGCTAGTGCAAACGACGATCTGTGAGGCATTCTGATCCAATCAGAGTATTCTTGACCATATCAACCTTATCTCCCACATAGAAATCTCAAGTCGAAAACCACTACATAGAAACGATTTAAAAGACGGTCAAGACTTAACATTTGAAATCATTTTAACGAACATCGTTTATATTCCTAACCTTTCATTTATAAGCCAAAGTGATTGAACCTTCGTCATCCCGCCTTTCTTAAGCGGTCGATCTCTGGGTGGACCAATTTGATATAACCGACCAATCACATCTATGACACATTCATATAACATAATCAGTGCAGGTACGCTGGTCTGACAATATTCACACGCATTAAAAATGACAACGACTAACCTGTGCAAATGACATTATGAGGGAAACGTGCACCAACTTCACCAAAATTGACTAACTCAAACTTATGCCTTGGTATATTTGCAGAATCATTAAGCAATGCTACCTTCGTGTGGCCAGTGAAGAAAATCTTAAAGGCGTATTTGATCTTCCGATGACGGTGCACCTCTAACAACGAAGTTACTAATGTTATATACCGACCCTTCATCCAAGATTGGTTGAAATTTGTCACATAACACAGTCCAATCCGAGTGATATGTGGTCGTTCTGGAAAACATGCATCAAAGTATATGTAACGTTGAACAACAACTACATCTATACTTACGTAATATATTGAACATATTGAAATTGGAACAAACAATTATTAAAATGGTGATCATTTACTGACATTTGCATCAAGCAGGACCATCTCTAAACCGATGAAACATCCGGTCGTTGTGTTGACCGTTTCCCACAAACGGGTGACACGGACATGGATCGACGATTGTAACCGGTTCGTGTAAGACCAGATATCATTTGAGTTATACCCTTTGCATTGCTCATCTATCAAACACAAAAATATAAATGTACATTAGCAATAATACGGTAATGACCAAATATCAACTCCGGATTAATTCACCAATGCATTCAAACATCGCAAAATCGGAAAAATATAACTACGAACAATCTGTCAAATATCTCGGTGTATACAACATTTTTAGTGAATCCCTTTTAGACGGATCATCGATTCAATGATAACTTTCAAGCCTTGGTGACGTTACGCGTGATGCGGCGACGTACAATTGACCGTGACTAAAAACAGGCTGATGCAAATACAATCCAACCCGGTTAAATGTCTGACCTTGGCTCTTGTTAATGGTCATTGCAAAACAGACTTTAATCGGGAACTGACGACGGGAAAGTTTAAACGGTAACTTCGTATCAGAAGGGAGCATCTCAACGCGAGGTATCAAACGTCGTAGCCCAACGAAACTACCAGAAAGAATCTCTGCTTCGATAACCCTTTGCGACAACAAAGTTTCAAGAAATATAAGACCGGATTGAAAAATTTGAGAGTTTTGATAATTTGGATGAAGGTGACTTGAAGGATTCTGGAAAAGAGGTGATATGCATGGAAAATAACATGGCACCCATGGAGGAACAGGTGCCGGAAAACTCAAATGATTTTTGAGTGATGGTAATTTCTTTCCCCAATCTGATTGTTTGATTAAAGCAGATGACATGATAAGTAATGATGCTTTAATTGTTGATAATGGTGATGCAAATGTTGATGATGCAATTTTTGAGGATGAACCTACACTAATAGATGAACCTCTTCCTACACTTGATGTATCTAGTCATGATAGCTTTGTTGTAGGGGAGTTCATTATCTTTCATGATCCATACCTTGACCCCTATGCCATCTTTTGTATGCCAACAATAAATGAGAAAAAGGCTTCTTCAAAATGTTCTTTTTAATCCATGTGTGGTGAGATTTTCCAAGGATTTGATGAATGAGTCTGGATGTCAATTGATTGATATGTGTAATGGAAGTAATACTTTAAGTGTGAAAATGCATGATAATTGTTTTTATGAATCAGAAGATAAGCTTGAATGAGCTAGGTTGGTATTTGATCCTTGTGCTAATAATGACTCTTTGATTTTACACCCCGGAGAAAAGATGCATGATAGGAGCCTTGCTGCCCATGACTTGTGTGATCCATATGTTATTCATGTTAAGAATTTGAGCTTTGATGCTAATAGGGAGCATGTTACATTGTTTGGTTATTCTCGGTTTAGAGGGTGGTTGTTTGAGTTAGAAGGAATCCATCCATTGGCATTGTTTTACAAAAAATTATATTATGGTAATCTTATCCTTAAGATTGCTAATTTGGCCATAGCGAAAGGGCCCCGTGAGTTTTGCAGGCATAAAGGATTCAAGTTTGATCATGTGAAAAAGTGGATGTTGGAGTATTGCAATGGTTGGACCGGCTCTACATTGAAACATCATAAAGGAGTCACTTGAGGTACTGATGGAACTATCGAGCTAGCGACGTTAAACCAAGCTAATTAGTAGTAGATTTATATTATTTAATATTTAATATTATTTAATTTTAATGATGATTTTGAAGTTTGGATGCAGGTGATGATGACAAGAATGAGCTCAGGAAATTTTCTCAAATGAATTTTGGAGGTATCGGGAAAATGAGTGGAGTAAAAACATGATGATCTTTAGTGGAAGCCGATTTTTAAACCTTTACAGTCATTTTCTGGACTTTAAGTACGAAGAGAAGTTATCCCCGAAATGGTTTTAATTTTATGATTTGGATATTTCAATATTTTATTTTTTATTAATTTTTTTATTTTAGTTGTCAAAATGATAACTTGTTTTTTACCTGTTATTTTCTTTCTTTAAGCATTGCCTCAAACGTTTCCAACATTCCGATTTTGAAAATTCAACCTTTTGTTTTTTTAGATTTGCTTTTTCCACTTTTATTCGTTATTAAGAAGATAACTCATTTTTCATATCTTACTCCTATTATATAACCATACAGTTTAAAATTTGATGATGACATAAACAATACTCCCTCCGTCCACCAAAATGTCATATATTTTCAGTAATTGTTTTCCATTTAATTAACTTATCAAATTATATTTTACTGCAAAATTCAAGCAATATTCTACTATCTTTTGTTAACGGTAATATAGGATATTTTTATTTAAAAAACCATAGAAATTTACATTTTAAACTCCAAATAAAATTTTGGGTGTAGTCTCCTAATAAAAAACGTACGATGTAAATATGTTTTTTCTTTATAGTTACAACTTTAGTTTTGATGAAGTGTTAATTAGCTTACAAATATTTTCTTAATCTTTCACATCAATCTTTCTCTTTCATAATTTTCACAATATTTTCATAATTACTTTTATCATATTAAAAAATTTAAATATTTTTTAAACCTAACAATTTTCATATATCATCAAAATAATTCCGTAGCGAGCAGAGTAAAAAAATCCTTGTTGAACACATTCGAACAACTTTATCATTTTTTTTTTCTCTTTTTTTTTTTGTGAACACGATAAGTTCAGTTGTCCTCCTCCACACAACACACAGTTCACACCTGAGATCCATTTCACGATGATATTGTGTTTGAGCTACCACATGCATCATTATATCTGCCTGCTCTTTAAGTAATCAGTTAATTTGCCAGAAAAAAGATGGGCTTGTTAATTCGCCCATTCTCAACAAATTTAATTCATGGCCTATAAAGAAGAGCGCTCGCTTCAAAATACACGAGAAGCACAGAAAGAAACAGATGAGAGAGAGGAAACAAAGAGGAAAAAAGAAAACAAAACAGAGAGAGCAACAAATCATGAAGGGAGTTACAGAAAGAGACACGCGCCACCATAGCACCGACCGAGAAAGCCAGCGCCGGCGGCTGCGGCCTGCACTGGGCTTGGCAACGACTCCTTCTCTCTCTTCATCTGCGCCACCTCTATGTCCAGTTGAGAGTACCTAGAGTTACCGATTTTGGGCAAATCAGATGGATTAATTAAGTAATAATGTTTGTATAAATTGAAACAGGTGAGGAAACTGGAATTGTTGGTATCGATTCTAGTGCTCGTAATGGCCGGATGCTTCTTCCGTGAGATGTAGGGAAGGGCGTTTCGGCCCGACCCGGCCAGGTCCCGCAGACCCGACCCGCTCCGGGTCGGGCCTTTTAAGTTATCCTGTCCTGGGCGGTTCGGGTCGGGTCGCTCTGATTTAGGGTCCAAGAGTGGCGGGTATAAAAAAATCCACGGGTCCATCAGAAATGGTTGAAGGCTGGAAGAAGCTGGCCTCCGTTTCAAGCTCCCTTTGCAAAACACTTCTGTTTACCTCACTCATACGGTCGTACCTCTCTCAGCCCTCCGAAAATCACCTCCCCACCCAGCACCGCCGCTGATATCGTCGGAACTTCTGGTCCGCCAACGAGCCCACACCCGCACCGCACCCCTCTCCTCTGTCTCACAAGGTAATCTTCTCTGACTCTCCCTTGACCTCCGCCTTTCATTCATTTACTGGTGAGTAATTGTTTTTCTGTATATTTCTATAAATAATCTTAGCTGTGAATGAGTGATGTTGGTTGAATCATGGACATGGAACCAAAATATTCCCCATAAACAGAATTTGTGATTAGAGGTGGGAAGAAGGGTGTTTGTTTGTTTGTTTGTTTTAAGTATAATTTTGAGTACTATTCCAATTCACGCAGTGAGGTGTCCGTCCGTTAGATTCTTCTGAGCTAGCTCTCTTGTTCATGATCAGTTTCTTACTGCAATAACAGGATGAATGATAATTACTATATCATTCAAATTACTATCTTTACTCTCTATTTCTCTCCTTTCAAATTTAAATATATGTTACTTTATTACTGTTTTTTTACAGCAAAGAACACAACTAACAAATAATTTAAACAGTTCTTGAGAGGTCTTGCTGTTTAATTTCTAGTTCTTGAAAAGAATTTTAATGGCTGAATAAACAGTTGTAGAGTATTGGTATGTGAAGCCCAGAGCATTGGGGGTGCTTAAGGGTATGTTTGTTCCCAAGCTCTCTAGTGAAGGTGCTACAAGTGACACTATTGCTCTCCTTGGTGCCCTCGTTATGCCGTAAGTGTTTTCCTAAACTTCTTCACATATCTCGCATTAAAAGTTACATAATACGGATGAATATGTTATTATGTTGATAATCTTTAACATTAAAGAATAACATATTTTCAAACAAAGCCTTAATGTTTAACTAAATTTAATCTTTAAGCCACATAATTATACTACTAAAAAAATTCGGGATGTCATAATTTTAAAATTTTATCTCTCGATGATCGGATAATTTGGTGTTTTTTCTTCTGTTTGTTCTAAAGGGACTTGATTAATTTTTTGGGTGTTCATTCTAGCATTTCGCTAGAGTTTATGTGCCTTTTAATATTTAAATAAAATTATTGTCATTCAAAAAATAATTATACTTCTTTTTTTGATGGGAAAAATAATTATACTTCTAAATTAGTATTTAGCTAGAGCTTTATTCTTTGTTTTTTTTCCCTTTCAACAGTCACAATCTCTTTCTCCACTCAGCTCTTGTACTCTCTCGAAAAGTGCCCAACACCGTGAGCGGCATTAATGTAAGTTTACCCACTACTCCGTTTTTATTTATTTAACGGATTTGTTAATGGGTGCCCTGAAACACTTTTTAAAAATATTTTTATTTTCTGTTTTCTGTATCAAATCTATTATTTTATTTTTTTATATTACATCATTATAATTATTACACAATTAAAAAAGTATAAAAAAATAAAATAAATTTACCTTAAAAAATGTTTTCGAGATTACCAATTATATGGTGTACATATATGTAGGTACACATAGCAATATATAGAGAAAGTATATAGGGAAAATTTAGACATTTAGTATTTTTTAGTGAATTTGGACTGATTATTTTGTAAATTAGGCATTTAATCTGCTATGTATACCTACACATATGTGTATCATATCAAGACTCTTCCGAGACATCCGTTAACATTTTTTTTAATTTAATTGTTAATTCTAACAAAATCGACTTACAAAAATATCTTATTAGCACTGAGTTGGGTGTCGGATGGGATTTCCATAAAATAATAGACAATATGGATTAATTATAACGAACTTCTTACCAGAATTCTAGGGTGCTTGCCGCTATTTCCTTTTTGAGAGCGCGTTCGCATTGATAGTTGCTTTCCTTATCAACATCGCGATGATCTCCGTTACCGGTTCTGTCTGCTCTGCTTCAGACATTTCTCAAGAGAGTAAGGACCGTTGCGGTGATATTACCCTTAACTCCGCTTCTTTCCTTCTCCAGGTTCACATCAACTTAATTACTGAACATTTGTTTGATACACTTTCCTTCTGGAAATTTTGATATTTATTTCTTTTGGATGATATATATATATATATATATATATATATATGAAAGTACGTTTAAGAAAACTTTTACCTATATACTCCTATTTTACTTTCTTATCCTAATTAGTTTTTATAATTCACTTAAGAAGTTAATCATGTTTTATGTATCCATTTTACTGTATTATTTTAATCTATTTTATACACTTTAATTTTCATATTAAGTCAAACATATCAATTAATATAGAAAAACGAGAGTAACTAAAAAAAATAATTTGTTTTGCTGTAAAGAGTATTAATATTGTTCTTTTTATCATTTTAGTTGTATGCTCAGTTCAGTGAAATGGGAAAAAAATTAGAGAAATTTGGAATTGTTTGTTTTGATTGATGGATAAAATAAATGTGAGTAGAGAAATTTAAGAAAAAATTATTTTATATTAAAATAATGGATTTAAGGTTGTTAAATGTATTGGAATTGAGAAAATTGGAAAAAAAAATTTGGGAAAAGAGGTTGCTGAATTGATGGGTAATGAATAGACTAGGTATAACTAGTTGCTTTAAAAAAAATACTAGGATATATAAAATTTTATTTTTCGGTGACGGAGAGATAAAGTCAATGGCTATTAATTTCAAACAATTATTGCCCAAAATTATAAGTACTGATTTACTTATTTCACATTAAATTGAAACATGTTTAAAATTACTATTGTAGAATGTGCTTGGGAAATCGAGCTCCACCTTGTACGCCACTGCTCTTCTAGCATCCGGAGTAAGCTCTACAATCATAGGCACATATGCTGGACAATTCATCATGCAGGTCAACATCAAACTAAACTCTCCAAATTTCATAATTAGTTAGCATATTGGTATGTAGAAAGCTCAGTAATGCATGAGAACCATATGAAAGATCTACTATTCCTATAATAAAAAATAGAAAGTGACTAAGGCTCTACTAATAATGTTTATCTGCTAATCCACAAACATTTATAAGATAAACATTGGTTTCATTGGTATGTAGAAAGCTCAGTAATGCATGAGAATCATATGAAAGATCTACTATTCCTATAATAAAAAATAGTGGCAATGTGGAAAAGCAGAGGGAAGAACAAAAAATTCAGAGTATGAAAACAACTCTCCAGATGACTCAGAATTGAATTCTCAAAACCATTCGATAGCAGTGAAAGTGAGGTAGCCAAAATTTCCCATGTGTCTTCTTATTTTAGATAGACAAAATAAGAGACTACAAAGAGTTAATCAAGTAAATTGAGCGCGAATTGGCTAAGCGGAGGATGGGAGCCAGAGAGCAAATTGGCTAGGGCTGTCATAGCTCGGACTACAAAAAGCAAGCAACTGGAACGATTGCGTACCTAGGTTTCATGCGGTGGAATGGATGGTGTCAGATACACGGTTAGTCGATCGGCGCTCGTTGATCGTCAATCGCCGCTGCTCGTCGTTCGTGGATCGTTGTTGCTGGACGTTTGCCGATCGCTGCTGGACGTTTGCCGATCGCTACTGCTTGGTCGATTGTTGCTGTTCGGTCGTTCACACTCGCCGATTGTTGCTGCTCGCCGTTCACGCTCGCTAATCATTGCTGCTTGCCGTTCGCGTTCATCAATCGTCGTTGTCGCCGATCGTTGCTCACCACGCATATTTGTTGATGAGTTGAAGAGATCGGAGGAAGTGCGAACTACGGTGGTGAGATCGGACATAGGTGGAGGTGGTGGTGACGTTCACCAACCTTTTCTGAACACTATGTGTGTTGTGTGTGTCCGGCTCTTCGGTTTTGGTTATGTCACAGTAATGTTGTGAACGTGAGCTGAGAGTCGAAGTAGGGAATATATTCTATATAAGCACATGACATCAAAGCGGCAGTGTGAGTGTGATCAAAGTAGAGTGAAAATATAGGGGAAATTTTTTCGCTGAACCGACTAGTGGACAGAATGGCTAACGTACACAAGCAAATGAATGTCACATCAAACACCATCATCCCAAATCGAAAGGTCAATTCATCATCATCGATATAATTATATCATTCATCTTATTCTAATATTCTTTCACAATTCTTTAACTTTTGAAATTAATGTTTATTGTTACTATCTTTAAACTGGTTATCGATCTCTATTATTAAATAGTAGAAAAAATTATAAAATATCATATTTATCATATGTGTGCAATTTTAAATTTGAATAATTTTAACAGGAATCGGGATTTAAATTTTTTTTAAGATTCATTGGTCCTGGATTTCTGGTTTCATTAGCGTATCTTGACCCAGGGAACAGTAAGTATTCTTCTTTCTTCACATTTGTTTCTTTCTTCAAATTCAAATATGCTAATCTGGTAATTCACAGTAAGTATTACCAGATTAGCATATTTGAATTTGAAGAAAGAAACAAATGTGAAGAAAGGAGAATACTTACTGTTCCCTGGATCAAGATACGCTAATGAAACCAGAAATCCAGGACCAATGAATCTTAAAAAAAAATTAAATCCCGATTCCTGTTAAAATTATTCAAATTTAAAATTTAAAATTTCACACATATGATAAATATGATATATTTTTATAGTTTTTTCTACTATTTAATAATAGAGATCGATAACCAGTTTAAAGATAGTAACAATAAACATTAATTTCAAAAGTTAAAGAATTGTGAAAGAATATTAGAATAAGATGAATGATATAATTATATCGATGATGATGAATTGACCTTTCGATTTGGGATGATGGTGTTTGATGTGACATTCAATTGCTGGTGTACGTTAGCCATTCTGTCCAATAGCCGGTTCAGCAAAAAAAATTCCCGTATATTTTCACTCTACTTTGATCACACTGCCGCTTTGATGTCATGTGCTTATATAGAATATATTCCCTACTTCGACTCTCAACTCACGTTCACAACATTACTGTGACGTAACCAGAACCGAAGAGCCGGACACGCACATAGTGTTCAGAAAAGGTTGGTGAACTAATGAAAATACGTGCACGAATGAATTCGTCACCACCACCTCCACCTATGTCCGATCTCACCACCGTAGTTCGCACTTCCTCCGATCTCATCAACAAATATGCGTGGTGAGCAACGATCGGCGACAACGACGATTGATGAACGCGAACGGCAAGCAGCAATGATTAGCGAGCGTGAACGGCGAGCAGCAACAATCGGCGAGTGTGAACGGCCGAACAGCAACAATCGACCAAGCAGCAGCGATCGGCAAACGTCCAGCAGCAACGATCAACGAACGACGAGCAGCGGCGATTGACGATCAACTAGCGCCGATCGACTAACCGTGTATCTGACACCATCCATTCCACCGCATGAAACCTAGGTACGCAATCGTTCCAGTTGCTTGCGTTCAATTTGTGGTGTACATGCTTCTGAGATTTGTTTCTTTTTTGTAGTCCGAGCTATGACAGCCCTAGCCAATTTGCTCTCTAAGATTTCCAAGATTTTTAAAAGATGTTTCTATATAGATAATTTGTTACTTAATTAATTGGTGCTATGTATCGGTTAATTCGATTAATTGAAATATTTATCCCAGCTCTTCTATTTATCTATTAGTGGATAAAATTATTAATTAATCATAATACTATTTAATTAATTTAATTAATTAATAATTTTAAAGATTAAATTATCCTTCTAATTGGATCTTTATACACATAACACAATTAATGATTTTTTCAATTAATTGGTAAATAACATCTTTATACACATGGGAAATTTTGGCTACCTCACTTTCACTGCTGTCGAATGGTTTTGAGATCAGAAAGAGGATTCATAAAATGCTGGGATATAGCTGTTTGATTCTACTGGCCTTCTGCATTTTAGATAGGGGAGCCTAAAATTGTATCGATAAAAACATATTTGTATCGATGTTCTGAAATTTTAGTCTTCTCTCAAGTTCTGTTTGCTTTTACATATCTTCCAACAGAACTCGGCTTTTGACCAGGGCTAGGTGATGTGTTCATGGTTACGGATCAACGGAAATCTTTGATCTATTATGTTATTTGAATGTTGAGAATTTGATTGCTGAAACACAAATTTGAACTTTGAATGTGTTTCTTCATTTCGGGATTGTCGAACCAGGGTTTCATACTGTCTGTAATGTGCATGCCTCTTCTTATTCATCACCTTATCGACAATTGCACTCCTACGTCCTTGGTCCCTCTCAATTTTGATATGGAACTGATATGGGCTCAACATTTTTTTTGGATGGCCCAACGCCAAATTTTTAATTTTACTGGTGTGACATTTCACATTTTGAGGATATTATGTAACAACTCTAAATGTAATTGTTAATCACACAAAACTAGGGGGCGGACTATCTAGAGGGAGGGTGAGCCACGCGTTGTCCGTGTATTTTCATTAGTTCACCAACCATTTGTGCACACTATGTGCGTGTCCGGTTCTTCCGTTCTGGTAATGTCACAATAAATGTGATAAAAATTCATTGTAATGTTGTGAACGTGGGTCTGAAAGTCGACAGTAGGAAATATAGTATTATATATAAGCATGTGACATCAAAGCGGCGGTGTGATCAAAGCAGAGGGTAGAAATATATTTTGGAATTTTTTTGCTAGTGGAAACCGACTTACAAGCGGAAGCGAACCACCAGTTTGAGGTATATTGCCAATTTGAATTTTTTGATTATTAGCAATATACCTCAAACTGGTGGTTCGCTCCCGCTTGTAAGTCGGTTTCCACTAGCAAAAAAATTTCAAAATATATTTCCACCCTATGCTTTGATCACACCGTCGCTTGGATGTCACATGCTTATATATACTAATATATTTCCTACTGTCGACTCTCAGCCTCACGTTCACAACATTACAATGAATTTTTATCACACATTTATTGTGACATTACCAGAACGGAAGAACCGACACGCACATAGTTTCCACAAAAATGGTTGGTGAACTAATGAAAATACATGGACAACGCATGGCTCACCCTCCTCTGGGTAGTCCAACCCTGGTTTTGTCCGTTAGTTTAACGTCTAATGTTAAAAGTCTTAGTTGACGGAGTGAAGTAATATGTTCGTTTAATGCTATCCAATGGTTTTGAGATCAGAAAGAAGATTCATAAAATGCTGGGATATAGCTGTTTGATCTAACTGGCTGCTTTGAGTGCTTTTAATTGTGTGTTCTACTGGCCTTTTGCATTTTAGATGGGGAGCGTTTCATCTTTTAATGGTGGGGATCTGATGAGAATTCAATTCTGAGTCATCTGGAGAGTTGTTTTCATACTCTGAATTTTTCTTCTTCCTCTGCTTTTCCACATTGCCACTATTTACTCGGTTCTGTTTTTGTACTTGGCTGCATACACTGTTTTTTTATTTATTAATAAATGGCGGACATTAAACTGTGTGATTTATAGAAACTGTTAGGAGAGTTCACTGTTGGATGCAACAGATGAAAATTTCATATTCACTGTGGAATCTACTGGTGCCGTGAAGCTTCACAGTTGGTTCTCAACTCCAGAGAAATTCTCAAGCAGAAGATGCAGTTCGTCTGTCTGAAGATTAGTGGAGGCTGATGATCACAGTTTGGTGGACTAGGTGCTCATATGCTGGGAGTTTAATCCTGTTGTAAAACAAGTAAATGATGCTCTTTTCTAATCAGCTCCGTTCTTCATTTTGGTTCCTTGATGATGACTTCTGGTGTCATCTCGTCCAGATCTATCTCTACAACCTCTATCAAACCAATAAAAAAAACAGCGTTATTGAATACTCCTAATATGGACCAATGTAAATCTCCACATAATTCAACAAAATATATAAATCTTTCATGATTATAAACGTTGGAGGGAGGCTTATTCAGTGATAGAATGATCAGAGGAAATGTAGAATGACGTACAGTGATGAGATCCAACGTCAATAGCCTCCGTCTCCGACAGTGATCGCCGCCTTCTTCTCTGTCTCCAATAGCGATCGCCTCGCCGGTGGACGATCATATGCCATTTGATTGAAGATTGGTCGTGAGTTGCGTGTGCGGAGAAATCGATCACATTATTTCCCGCTCTTTTGATCGCGGATATTCTTCAAAGAATCTTAAGAAGTGTGAAGTGTCTATCAAAATATCAAGAAGTGTTGAATGTTCATCTAAGAAAATATATCTCGCACTTTGCTCTGCAGGTTTTGTTAGCTTCTTCACTCTCTTTTTTTTTCAAAAGGTCACAGAGCCGGGATCGCTAATTAATACGAATTTTAATATAATAGAAAATAACCTTTCAGAAAATTCTAATGAGGGTTTCAAAATGCCACACCGGATATGGACCAAGCTGTCTCACGACGTTCCAGTGAATCCATGTGCTTGTGCATAGTCAATCCATATGCTTGTGCATAGTCGCCTTTGTTCACCAACTTAGGAGGAAGAAGAAGCTTTGTACTATAAGAAGGGAGGTTCCACCCAGACAGGATCAGGATTGGCAGATCGGATCAGATCGGGGACTCCTTGATCGGAGAAGGGAGAAATCCACCCCCGCCTCCTCCTTGCTTGTCTGATTCGTCTACCGGTGGGGCGGGGGCCGGGTTGGGGTTTGACGACTGAATCGACCGGGTAAGGAGAGTTCCCACCCCTACATGCCTCCTCCTTGCCTGTCTGCTTAGTCCGTCGTCGGAAGCAGGCACCCAGGCAGGAGGGTGGGAGTGAGGCCTCGTTAATCATCATCGAAACAAGAAGGGAGATTGGGTCAACGGCCGTACACGGCCATGTTTGGCCGAAAAAAATGACGGGATGGCCGAAACTCACGGTGAGTTTCACGAAATTCACTTCAGCGTGAATCGGATGAGGTCCGAAAAATTTCAAAATTCACGGTGAACATGGGAGATGAATTTTTGTGATAATTCACCACAAATTCTTCAACTTTGAAACCCCTTATTCGGGGCGCCTCACTCCCTATTCGTCTTGGCGGACGACAGGATCAAGGTTTGAGGGGGTAGTCTGCTGTAGGGGAATTCTTTTCTTTTTTTTTTCACCGGTGAACGTCCGCAAAATTCACCAAATTTTTTTCCCCTCCCCTATTAGGTTTGAACCCCCTTAATAAACACTCGATAACTTATTTGTACAAATGTATGTATTAGTGCAGACAAAAAAAAATGTAATCCAATATCACTCCTGCTTTCAGGAAATCTCTTAGACATGGAAGAAATTTCTTTCGAAAGTGAAAGGTGCACTATAAACCTACTAATTAAGTTAGCAAACATTTTTTTCCGTTTACAAATTCACTTCTTATTTTAAGCTACTTTCAATTCATACTTTTGCTATATGTACGTATAGTTTTTCATAAATGTGAGAAGTGTGCAATAATCTCAAGAAGTGTTGAAGAGCATTTATAAAACCGTCTGCAACTCTTTAAACATTTTCATTTTCTAATAATAACTTTATTTAAAAATATAGAATCATGTACTGAAAAAATATTCTATGTGACGCAAATATAACGGAATGATGGTTCATTATGCAACATTTTTCCAAAAAACCTCAAGTTTAGAAACTGGGCCTCTTGCTTATTAACCTCAAATCGATCTTCAAGGCAACTCAATCCTCTGCATCTAATGGAGTAGTACTTGCATCCTCTTCGTTTTCCAAGTTTTGAGATGTTCTGCTCCAACTCAATGCCTGTTAGCATTTCAAGTTTGATGCCCAAAACTGCAGCGGAACTAATAGTTGAAATTGCAAAGCAACTTGCCCTAAATTAGTAACCTGGGAAAGCTGCTTCAGGCAAGTCGGCATGAATGAACAGTTTTGATTCTACTTGCTGAGACATCCGAATCGCAAAATGCCGTGAACATGAGCTTCAAAAGCACATTCACAAGTGTACTTGCTCTGAACATGAGCCTTAAGGCAATCAGTATAGCTAAATCTAACCCTTTCTTGGAGATCTTGGACATTATATCAGACAGACCCACGAAGGGCCTTCGCAGCAGAATACCTCTGGCTCACGGCAAGCTAAATTTTTGCGCCAACCATTTGCTGGACAGATTAACTAGCTATAACATGGAAGAATACTAGCCCGGGAAAATAACCTCATCTTCAATCAGAATTACATTTCTGAAGGTTAAATTTACATTGTAAAACGGGGGGAAAGGAAATGGAGAAAAACTACTTAGTGTTGAGGTAGAGCCGGTCTCTTTTCCACCGCATCGTACTGGATCACAATATTATCCTGTTGCCAAGCAAACAAGAGCCTTGAACTGTGAAGAAAACCATGATATGTAAGGCTAAGATGTAGCAACAGAAGTAGCCTGTTCATACCTTGCGAACGATCTCGAATGTGTTAGGATCAAAACAGTGATAAGAACCTCTTTCATATTGGGGTGTCTTCACTAAAGGCTCCAAATTCGGCACCCTTATGAACCAGAAATGATGCTCCTTGTGGTAAAACCAACTTCTTTGGTTCCTGGCATGCCAAAGAGGCGTTAGAAAAAACTTAAAAATAACAAAACACCTATAAGTGGACGATTCATTGGGCATTTATGAGCATACAATTCATAAGCAGCATATAGCTGAGCTTCATCCTTTGGCATGCTGCATTTAGATAAAAATTGAAATGAGATAAACATTACAGCAGCTAGCAGATGGGAAGGTAAAAATGGCTCTGATAATAAGTACACTTTAAAAAATTCCCATGACACCTGTAGAATATGTAAAATAGTGTCTCAATAGTGAACTTCCGGAAGTAACCTTGCTGCAAACAACAAAGACGCAACAGATGTTAAGGAGACAACATGAAGGTTGTATGGCGCAGCCTTCTAGGTGAAGGGGAATCAAGGGAGACTCACATGCAAAGGAGGTGGCTGCTTAGCATAGTAACATTGTGGAACAGTGAACTCTGGATCACCCTTAGCTGGCTCATCACACCATGGAGAACCAAATGTCTTATAAAGATTGTCCGCCGAATTCAAATTGAGACCAAGTGTTGTCAGATCAATTCCAAGGGCAAGCGATGTTAGATCAGGATCACTCATCCTTATAACACTTAATAAACCAAGCAAACCAAATGGATCAGCACTCGTTTGTGTACCCTGCATGGATTTCATTCCAGAATCCCTAAATGACTGATTTATAGCTGATATCTGCTGCAGCCGAAACTGGGACTGATTCTGCTGTTGATATTGCTGAATAAGCTGGTCATAGCCCATGTTTGAAACTGTGCTTGGGGAATTTAGGGGTCTCAGCCCACTACCGGACTGCACAGTAGAAAAGTAATAGATTAGCAATAATTGTTCCCAGAGTACCAAGTGCACATATTTAGACAAACTAGCTATCTCAACTCATCAGTGAGATCTTCACAAACACACTCCCTTTTATGCTTCAGTGATAACTTTGCTTTTACTTCCTATGTAACATTGACATAAGACAATGGACCAGATAGGAGCAGCGCTAGCCCACCTTGTGTGTGAAATAAAACGTAATCCTTCTTTATGATTAAAGAGGGTGGTGTCTTGATTGAAAAGGTGTATTATTCACCAGACAATCTTACTGCCCTCTCATAGAACTCATTAAAACTCATATCAAGGTTGAAAAAAATTTAAGATTGAAAAAGAAAAGCTCTTGGTGGTTTACAGGTGAGAAGGGTACAGCACTAGAACTGACAGATGCGGCATGCTGCTGTTGCTGCTGGGGGTGATGAGATGAGTAAGTTGCACCTAAGTTGAATCCAGAAGATCGATCCATCTACAGATGTAACCGCAAGCATTAGAAGACAAAAAAAATATATATCTAAAGATGAGCAGGAATTATCTAAGTCACTTTTGCTCCCTCCTTCCCAAAATAATTAGGCAGTTTGTCCGGGCATGGAGATCAAAGAGGATAGTTGAATGTGTTTGGTTTGAGAATTCGATACCAACATAAACAGGATGGGACGAAGAATTGAGGTAAGCTGGTAACATTGATAGATATAGGTTTCCATGAAAGAAAAGTGGACAATTAATTTGGGACAGCCCAAAATGGCATTAAGACCAATTATTTCGGGAGAAAAAGCGTATTATACGTGAAACACAAGAAAAGTTTTATTTGGGTCTAGCAAGGGCCTTGTACTCACAGAGAAATGCTGAGATTGCATCATTGACATGGAATTATCATGAAGCTGGTCTTTCTGGTGCAAATCCATACCATAATCAGCATTGCCTGTATATTAAGAACATCAATTTAAATAAGGTTCATGTTAAAGGAAAGGTGGACATGAAAGGATAAGGAGACTTTTAAATGTTGTTTTATGATGACTACACTATTGGATGTTAAAACTCCACAACCAAGAAAACTATAATGGCACGAATAGCAACTTAGAAATGGAGACTTGATATTTTCCAGTAAAATACAAATGTCATCGAATTTCCAAGTAACACAATAACTTCTGCACCTTTGAATCCGGGCAAAGCTGGGAAATCTTCATTTTGGATGCTGAACTCTTGGTTTTGTTGGACAATGGGACTGACTCCAAGACCTTTGTTCCGCAATGAACCTGAAGAGTAGCTGATAAATATCAATTCCACACAAACAAAGAGTAGACTGATAATTAAACATGAAAAGTGATAATTCTAAACCCTACCCAATTGTCCTTGAGGACCTCCAGAAGAATTAGGACGACTGATCAACTGAGGAAAATCATTGTTGATGTCGAAAGGAGAATTGTCATTGGATGTCACATCATTCAACATTCCCATGCTGCTTAAACTATTAACAGCTTGAACACGGTTTCGGGAAAGGGGACCACCAGAGGGATAGGAGTTGCCCAACATTGACATTACCTGTGGAGATCCTGGATCAACAAGATGTCATCTGTAGTAACATGTACAGCCATAAACCCTTTATCTAGTACAGGAATGCACAAGCCATAGAAAACAACAAGCCAAGTACTTTGTATACCTTGTGGGAGCACATTGCTCATCAATCTATTCGGTCCTTGCACACTTAAACTCCCAGAACCAGTGTTTGCGGATAAATTTAGACGGGATGCAAGACCAGATACAGATAATCCAGCGCCAGAACCTATACTCCTAGCAACATTTCCCGCACCGACCATGTTACCCATTGAATTTGTCATTCGAGCTTCTGCATTTCCCATCATTGGTGACACTCCCAAACCGGGAACGGCGCTTCGATTTCCAAGAGCACCAGATGCTGGAAGAATCCCAGGAATAGAACCACCAAGTCCATTCGTGTTACTACTATATCCCGGGTTTCCTACAACACTAATACCTCCTCTATTGGTTACAGCAGAATGACCATGAGAGCTGCCATGAGTCAACTGAAAAATTGAATTCAAGACAAAAGGAGCAACTATAAGCATAAAGCCACAATAAATTTTCTTTCTTGAATCAAGCATTATTGCTTTATGAACATAAATGTACTTTCGGAGGTTCATGACATTAGGCTTTGAATATGAATACAAAGCTATACAGAGAGAACAAATCATCATCATCATCATCATCATCATCATCATCATCAAATAGAACCTTAATCCAAACTATGATGGGGTCGGGGGGATGAAATTTATAGTGGCAATTAATTGTCATTAGTTAACACTATAAATTCATTGCAAATATTTGCAAAGCTATACATTGAGAACAAATTTGCAATTTCCATTAAAATGTTTGACAAAACTTTTGTACCAGAGTTACCTGAGAAAGAGCAACAGGAAGATTGTTAGATGCAAACCGTCCACTAGCCAGACTACCAGTTGGTTGTTGAAAACCACCAGAGGGAACGTTGTTCATTGTTGTGTTTCTTGATGCAAGTGTACTAGGCAAGTTGGAAACATTAAAGCTACCATGAACGTTGTGTAGACCATGAAGCGTCCCTGAAAGAAAAGGGAGGGAAAATCTGGTGAATAAATTTCTAGTGAACTCAACTCAAGAGGAACTTGAGCAAACCCACCCACCAGTGTGATGGAACACAGCAGAGGCTGCACCTGACTGACCAGAGAAGGATGTTGCAAATGATCGTGCACTACCGTCTGGAAGATTTGAAGCCGATCCGTTTATAGAAGACTGAAATAGCATAAACATCTTAAAGTTTGCATATACAAATTGTGCTTCACTACGACATTTTCAGAAGATGCATATTGAGGAAAAGAAAAAGACTACAACATCAAACAGCTCAAACTTTAGTTTCAGCTCTGTCTTACAGCACTTGAAAATCTATAACACCTCGCACATAAATGGAAACCATGCAAGACCCAACACAACCATCATGTAACATGAGAGCTTGACGCATGAATGGAATTTCAATAAATTATAATAATTCAAACACTCACACACATATTAAATATCATTGGGCCTAAACATTAACTATGAAACCTCATAAAAGGGCAGATTTAAGACTATATGCACAATTATTTTAAAAAAAAACATTTTAAATAGTTAAGCGATCGAAGAGAAAGAAAGGCTGCAATCTTTCGGAAAGGTAATAATTCTCCCCAAGACACCAAATGTTATTTTATCCGAATTAGGATAAACATCTGATTTCAATGTTGCCTTCTTGGCTTCTGTATAGCATATCTTCCTGACATCTTTCCAGTACATTGAAAAAAAAAATTATCCACT
This sequence comes from Stellera chamaejasme, assembly GCA_024586325.1. Taxonomy (NCBI): domain Eukaryota; kingdom Viridiplantae; phylum Streptophyta; class Magnoliopsida; order Malvales; family Thymelaeaceae; genus Stellera; species Stellera chamaejasme. Next base: position 57,656 of record JANJPE010000013.1, read on the forward strand.
TGCTCGGGCAGTATTTATTGTAGCCCCTGTTTACCCTAATCATGCCTTTTAACCTAAGTGCCTAGTCATTCACTAGTAGAATTCAAAAGCTGTAGAATGATTAAAGGAGACAACCTATACTAAGTAACAACTGCAAGCAGTTCAGTACTCTTCTGATTGGGACTAAAACCGAAAAGGGCTGAAAAGGGAAAAGAACGGAAAGTTTAACGAAAAATACATTAAGCAACCCCGACATTGTGCAATTGTCAATCAGTCATGAAATGAGCATTCCCTGTGAAGCAGATCTTCTTTGTCTTGAGAATGAATAGGTAAAACGTTAATCTGGAAATCTTTAGAATGATTATCAGCTCAAAGCCTGAAAAGCACAATGTGCTTGTAAGAAACTAAACTAGAAATTGCAGATATCATACTGTAAGTAGAAGCAAAATTTAATGTCATTCCCAAATATTAACCGAAACCGATCTAGGGATCTGGCCAACTCTAACCCGAAAATTTTAGGGTTTTATGGGGTTGGTTACTTTTTTTTATTTCCGAAAATACGAAAATAGCCAAAATGAAACATCCGGCCGATGCCAAGGAGGCGACTCGACGGAGTGGTGGACCTCGTGGTAGTGGTGATGACGACACCGACGAGCGGAGGAGACGGCGAGATCGAGGTACTGGAGGCGACTCGGCGAGTGTTCGATGTCGGATACGGTGATGCCGTCGTGCCGATGAGTTGATCCAGGGTGGTTGAGCTTCGAGAGAGGTGAGAGCCAGCGAAGTGAGGACCAGAGCCAGAGGTGACGAGGCTTGAGGAGCTTGCTTCTGCACTGCGAATGCGAATGCGAGATTTTGATTTAGGGAAATTTGTTTGAGGTGATTGAGTGCAAAGTAAAATACAATACTCTCTGCCGTAACAAAAAAACTGAGTTATTTATTTTAATAGTTTCATCCTATTTAATCTATAATTTTTTAATAAATATTTAAATATTAAAAATAAATATTATATATATATATATTATAATTTGAAATATAATTTTTTTTTAATTATTTATCTTTATTATGATTTAAATTAAATATTAAATCTTGAAATAATGAAGTAGAAATAAGTTTAAGTTAATGGGCTTAATGACATCAACGTATGAGTGGGTTAAGTGGGTTGTTCGGGTATCTCGGGTTTCTAAAATTAGAACCCGCGGGTTATCGGTTTCTTCGGTTCACGGATTTTTTCGGTTTGGATCACGCGGTTCGGTTCGGTTTCTGCTTTACGGGTTTTTGAACACCCCTACTCATGCCTCAATGTCTCAAACTTTGAGTAAAAGAATTTCAAACATGAAAATAAACAACTACCTAACTTGAAGCCGAAAATGATCTTTGCGCAAAATGGCAGAAAGATATAAAATTTGGTATCAAAATCAAAGTGGTTGTTATGAATTGAACTTGGCTGAGTGAAGATCAAAAATCGACGAGTTACCTAAAAATAACAAATCAAGAAAAGAAATTGGATCCTTTAACAAATTGACGAAGCGAGTTTTTATTTGTTTTTACTTGTTCGATTTTCCTCTCATTTCCTGCCCTAAATCGGATATGGAAATAAGAAGAAAAAATGAGTCAGGCACACATACAATTGATTGGCTAATATTTTGATACAATACAATGTATGCATGCTAACGATACATCGGAATATAGGATCATATCCATTTATGGCTAGTAGCCGATCTAAGATCTAAAAGTTAGGTTAGTGGAAAAATATATATATCTTTAAATAATAGGTAAAAGTTTTGATAAATCAAAATACTACGTATTTAAAGGGATTGTGGTAGCCGGCTATATGCTACGAATTATGTTACTATAGTAGTGAGACTGTCACGACCACCCCGCTCGGTTGCGGAGGCGAGGCCGGCCGCGACGTACGGAACGGAAACTGCGGTAGAAAGCGCGGTAACTATACTACCGAAACCCGCTGCGCGCAGTGGTCCCATGACCCGGCCCGCAAAGCCCAATTCTCGAAGGCTCGGTGCCTGAGAGTGCTTTGCACACAAACGGAATGGTTGTGTCTCGACCCGCAACCTACAATGCTCAAATACGGCAAATATACAAACACGCAGTTCATGGAAAATCATGCATAGAACATGGCAACAGAACTCAGAGTCACCAAAATCTATTCCGTATCATATCCAGTATATACACTATAGGCAAGTCGGGGCTCCGCCCGCGACTCAGAAGGCAGTTCAAAAACAGAAGATATCCAGAGTATATATCATATACATCTCATGATCCACTATACATATGCATGCAACTACAACTACAGAGCCAACAAAATTAAATCCTAAAAATACCTAAGTGCGGTGTCGGAAAATTTCTCGCTCAGGAGAATTCCGCACGCGGTACTGCTGCTGCTGCTACTGCTAACCAAAACCAAAGAGAGAGAAGAGAGTTAGTCAACTGTGAACCATCCAAACCAAAGTATGAAACACCGACCCAAGCCTCAACCGAGACTACCCCCTAATCCGAACGGAACAGAGGTTCCAGAATTGGAACGATAAATACCTGAAAACCCCAAAACTACCAAAAGCACTGCGGATCTCTATTCCGTCGGTTGCTTGTCAGGTCTGCCTGAAAGGTGGTAAACAAATAAGGGGTGAGTCCTCGGGAGGACCCAGTAAGGGCTGGGATAAGATACAGTTCGTATGCATGGTAACCAACCGAACCTGCAAAACAGAGCAGCACATGCATATACATATATACCACAATATAAATACAATGTCCCATAGGACAAGGTGAGCCAAAAATCCCATACGCGGTCCAACCGCCCAAACGACCCTCATAATGGAATACAACACGACAACCCTCTCCAAGAGGTCCCAATCCAAAAGCACTGCACGGCCGGGGTCATGATCCCCAAACTGTCAGTAGGTCCCAGAGGTATACCGGCACTCCTGCGGGTATACAAAAAGTGTCTGCACCCTCCACGGACACACCACCAAACCAAGGAGCACCCGAGGTCTCCAAGACCATCCCGGTCTCACATAGAATCACATACTATAACAATAATGTAACAATATAAACCAAGATATCGCACCTAGTGCGGATATACGTAACCAAATATAAACCCGTGGCCTCCAAGACCACCCAAGCATGGAGCAAACACGAACATGCTTTTACCATATGACAGTCCCGGGATCACCGAACCACCGTCCTCAACCCGAACCCGCCTCAACTAAACCCGGTATGCATTAAGTCCCATACCATAATGCTTAACGAGAAAAGTTGAACCCTTACCTCGAAAACACTGCCCCGCAAAGACAACTCCCGGAAATCCTGCCCCGGCCCGAAAAGTGTAAACTGGACCACCAACGCAGTAATCAAGTCGAACAACCACAAACCAATCGTAACACATCAAAATACACCCCGTAAACCAAACCCGCACAATCCCGCACTTTTCGCAAAAATCCACAGAAAGCTCTGTTTTACGAACCGAGCTAGAACATCTTTATTCATACACCCACAAACGTTTTCCAACCTTTAAATCCCTCATTCCCGACACTTTACCGGTAAACCCGCATAAAGGTAACTTTTTCATCCATTGCCCGAAAACAACATTTTAACCACCATAACACACCTAAATCCAACCCCGAAACCAATTTACCATCCAAATCAATCAATACACAACACCAACTTAACTAAAGTTTCACTTCAAGTTTCGGCCATTTTGCAACTTTTCACCACACTTCCAAATCAATCCATTCAAGCTACCAATTACTCACTTAAACCACCAATTACACTTCTTAAGCATGCTTACTAACCAATTACACCTAAATCAACCAAAATCAATATAAACCCTATATCAATTCGGCCAAAGAGGGGTTTCTTCCCTAGCATGCTTTCCATCAAATTGAATCCATAGAAAGTCTTAGAATCATGCAAGGAACAACATATCCAAAGCATGATCCAAGAACACAAACATACATCATTTTGGAAAATTAGGCATAATTTCGGCAATTAGGGCTTTTTGCCTCCAAAATGTTTTTCCAAAATCTAACCCTAAATTCTTACTCCCCTCCATGTCAAGAACATCATACTAGAAACTTGAAGCAAGAGGATCATCCACACACATAGCCATGAACAAATTCAAATTGGTTTCAAGCTCTCTTTTCTTCCTTTTATATTTTCTTCCTTTTCCATGTTTATTCTCCGTTTGACAAGTGTCCCAATCTTAACTTAAGCACCTTAGTCACAAGGGTGACTCACCCCTTAGCCAAATCTGAAATTTGGCTAAGTCATTGGCGCCAATCCCGCGCCAACGCCTCTCGCGCAATTCCCGACGTACGTGCGGGTCAACCGAAAACAAAATCCCGTCATGCTAAAATTCCGCAAAAATAACCATAAAATCCGCCTTAAAATATAGCATACCTTCCACTAAAGTTGTCGAAAAAATTTCATCCCGGGCCCGGGAGTCGCCCGGGACCGAAGGTCCCACCCCAAAATATTTTATAGCGTAAAAACGTCCGGGACGTTCCCACGATTCCAAATCCGTAAACGGTTTCCCATTCCGAGGTCCTGGGAGCGCTACCGAGCCCGCTGAAGGTTTCCAGACAAGTCCTGGCCCCGGAAAAATATTTTCGTCGGAAATGTCCGTGGGACCCACACGACCCCAAATATGAAAGGGTTTGCCAAAAAGATGCTCGGATAAGGCTCGGGAGCCATCTGAACACCAAAAGCCCGGTTCCGCAGGCCAAAACAGAAGCACCGGCCACCCGGATCACAACCCGCTCGGGGTAACCGTAAGAGTTATTCTTCAACATTTAATAAATGTTGAATAATATTCTAATTAATAATATTTATAAATTGGAATTAAAATCATAAATGAAAATGATTATAAATTAATTAAATGTAGCATTTACAATAAAAAAACATCCAAATCAAGTAGGTTTTACAAAAGTGTCATATAAAGGAGGGAAATCGAAACCGTCTTCCTAGTTCTCACACGGTAGCGACCGCTGATCCGACTGATCGGACGACGACGGTCTGTTCAACCTGAACTGGAACAGCTCAAACGTCTCATTGCTCATGATAAACTCATTCAGACCGTACATGAAGTTAGACGACGGTTGTTGAGGCTGTTGTTGCTGCAATGGCGTCGGCATCTCTGGGATATAGTAATCAACACTGCGGATGTTGGGCGTCTGGAACCCTGTAGTCATGTGCCGAGACCATTGATGTTGTTGCGGCATCGAGATCATGAAGGTCGGAGCAACTGCGCAGGCGCATCATCTAGTGGGACGTCATTGGTCGTAATGAAAATCCAATGAAGTCCATAACTTTTACATAATATTACAATTTTACCCAAAACTTTTCAAATATCATATAAAAACATATAAAAACTTTCAAGTTGCCAAAAGATTTTTAAAAAAAATATCATTTGACCCAAAATTTTTAGAAATGTTTAATTTCGAACTAAAGTTTTGAAAATTTGTAAATTTAACTGAAAAATGTTCATTTTGTACCAAAACTTTCAAAAAAAACGTTCAATTTCACACAACTTTTGAAAACCTTTGAAAATGTTCACTTTGATCCAAAACTTTCAAAATACTTGCAATCTCAAACAAAAGTTTTGAAAATTCCTCAATTTAACTAAAAACTTTTAAAAAACTTTATATTAGCCCACAACTTTTTTAAAAAAAATATCATTTGATCCAAAATTTTCTAGTTGACCCAAATGTTTTTTAGAAAAACATCATTTCACTCAAAACTTTTTAAATATCGCAATTTTACCCAAAAAGTTTAAAAGATTTGAGTTTGAACCAAAAGTTTAAAAAAATTCCAATTTCAAACCGAAAACTTTTCAGAACTTACATTTTGACCCAAAATCACAGAAAAGCATAAACACAAATAATTTTGAATAATTCCCCAAAAAAACAGAATATACATACAAAAATAATTCCTAAAATAATTACTAAAATAGAAAATACATACACAAATAATTCCTAATATAATTACTAAAACATAAATGCCTAAACAAAAATACATAAACATAAATAAAATAATATGTTTAATTCTAAAAAAATACTAAAACACCACAAAAAATATAAAAACCCGAAATTATTTGCATTAATATGTAAAACATACCTGTTGATAACGGGGGAGACGGTTGGAGATGGATGAACTGAGGTGGCCGGCGGCAGTTTGGAGCCTTTCAATACAACAAAACTGTCAAATAAGCCATTTCTAACCATCCAAAAAAATATATGATATGGACTTACCTTAGTGAAATGATGCAGATCCACGCAAAGATGTAAGGAAACGGCGGCGGAGATGGCAGGAGAGCTCTGGGGCGGCTGCTGGTTGATGGATTTGAACGAGAAGAAGTTGGGGAAGAAAACTCGATTTGGGCTGTTCATGAAGACTGGTAGTGGAGGCCCCGTCACCTAGCCCACTACCACTTTTCACCGGTTTCAAGGTACTTTTCAAATTCTCGCGTCTCCCGTCCTATTTTTAATAGGATGGTAGCGGGCTAGGCGTTACCAAACTCGCTAGCACCATAATTTTTGTTTAAATGCTTAAAAATACATAAAAAGTATATAATATGTAAAATGAATACATAATACATATATATAAATTAAATTTATAAACATATGAATAAATATTTATAATCATATAATTGTAAAATGAATACATACTAAAACATACATAAATATATATAATCCAGCCTTTATAAAATGCATACATAAACATATATATAATCATATATATACATGCATAAATATATATAAAATGAATACGTAAACATACATAAATAAACACACAAGTTCAACATTTTTTTCCAATTGAGTACAAAATTACCGCAAACTTCTAATTAGAGTCATCTTGTACATCGTTGAGAAATTCGAGCCTTTCCGGCTCGGCATGACTATCAACTAGTGAAATACTCACGTCATTATCTACCACGACTATGGTTTCTTGATTTCGTGGCTCTTGTAGAGGATCGACATCTTTCCTCGAGTCGATGTTATCGCCCGATGAACTTGACGCGGCATGTAGACGACCTTGACCTTTTTCATCTTGAAGACGTTCCATCGCTTTTTCAAATCTCGGTGTTTTGACAGGTACTCGATATAAACAACTTGTTGCGTCTGACTTACAAGTATGTTCTATGAAAGGGTCGTACACCTTCAATCGATATGTGTGTTCGACATCAATTATCCCAGAGTGCTTATCCGTACTTACACCTATAGGGTCGCACATAATCCGAGGTATATCAAGAGCTTGTTTGAGCAGAGTAAAGGCACAAGGACTTAAGTGACAGCTTTTAGAAAGTCTGTGCATTAAATCCTAATTGATGGGCATTGGAAGTCTATAAATAGACCCCTTGTGCGCCATTAATAGGTATTGACACGCATCACGAGAGATCACCCTATTCGCCTCTCACGTGCCTTGTGCTCTGCGTAAACTGCTTCCTTCCTGGAGAGGTTTCCACTGCTAGCACAGCATCGGGAAGGAGGATCTGCTGCTGTAGGTGTTCACGGAGCGAGCTACGAAGCATATACCAGGAGCGTGGATACCGTAGAGGAATGGTGTTTTCTCGTTTGACTTGCACGGATCATCACCACGTTAGGTAGATTTTTGAACACCTGGTTTAATTGTTTCAACAGCTCATCCTGTTTTGGGGTTCCATTTGTTTCCGTTGCGTTCTGATTGAGAACCGGGAACCCCATCACAATATACCGATTGTACTTTTATAAACTATCCAACCTGGACAATCCATAAATATTATATTTCACAACATTATTTCCAAACGTGAAAATAATGGTATGCATAAAATATTTTACGTAATATCCACACACATAAATTATGGCTCAACTCTAGATCATCAAATTTCTACATTTTTGAACAAATATTTAAATAACTACACTACCTCAAAATGAAAATCATGTATACAATTATAGCAACAAACAGAAAATAAACAATAAGATACATACCTAGAGCATTATATTTTTTGTTGTTGTGTCCGATACGTCGAAGATCCACTAGAGAAACTGGAGATGCCAAGAACTGAACCACATAAGTAGATGACCAATATTCAAAACTAGAGACCAATAGCTTGATCCAACATACAAATCCTCTATTATTAATTAAAGTAAGGATCATACAAGAATAGGGTAAAACGGTATTAGCACTTAATAAGGCCTGAGAGAACGTAACTTGGACCAACTAAATTGCGTTGAGTGTACCTAATCCTTAATTTCAAAAATAGCATATAACTAATTAAATTTCATATAATCTAAATACAAATATAGTCAAATTATAGTTGTGACCGTGGTTAAAAGAACCGGACCGGACCGACTGGTTCAACCGGTTCAACCGTGAACTGGCATGCTATCCGGTCCTGGTTCCGATTAACCAGTGAATGGGTCAAAACCGGTGAAAACCGTTTAAATCAGCAATTAATTGAATCTTAGTTCTACTTTCTCTAAATTATAAAATAGTTATTAAGTTGTATTTTTTTGTACAAATAAGTCCTTTTATACTATAAATACTTATTATTCTCAACCTTTAGTTTTCAAAATAAACACTAATTAAGATTTATTCTTTGTTTATAAAAGTATGGATTATTATGTTTGTATGATTTTAATGCTACCTTTGTAATTTAAGTATTTATTAAATTTACATTTTAGAAAGTAACGATCCAACCACCGGTTCAATCGATTCAACCGTTTGAACCTTAAACCACTAAGTTTATGGTTCAATACCCTCCGGTTTTTTAACCATGGTTGTAACAACTTTTATCTGATAATTTTCGGTAGACATCTCTCTAGACCATGTTTCTCTTTTCTCCCAAACCCAACACAACACGGCGTCTCTGGCGAGATATTTTTCATCTTGCTCGCTTAGCTCTTCATATATTCTCCTTCTTTCTATCGCTTCACTCTCCTTTTTTTGCGAGTGTTTTTTTAGCTATGCACTTTGGTTCAAATTTTAGATCTAAAACTTCATCATCTTTCTGGGTTTTCTTTGCAGAAAATGATTTGATCAGTGCAACTATGACCTGCACTGTCCATCCCGACGCTTGCTTCTCCAATGAAGGCAGAGTCGTTGGAGTCTTCTCCTACAGAGGAACCGAGAATGGTGAGAAGAAGATAAAATGGCTGACTCCTGAGGCAAGACAGGGAGAATACAGAGAAAATGTTAAGAGAGATTGATCGGCTGATGAACATACTAGCCATTTTGTTTACCCACTAGTTGGAAAAACCACTAGTGGTCCCTAAGACTACATAATTAATATAATTAATTAAATACAAATTTAAGGACTAAACTGCCCTTCCTACCCAAAACCATCATCCACCCTTACCACCACCCTCACTGTCGCCACAGCTGCTGGAACCACCGTTGCGACCACCGAAACCACGCGTTGCGGTCGCCGTAACCACCACCGCAGTCGTCGAAACCACCGCGTGGATGCTGGAAGCACCGCACGGTCGCCGGAACCACCGTCACGACCTCCGGAACCACAATCATGGTTGCTGGAACTACCGTCACGGCTGCTGGGACCACCGCCACGATCGCCGAAAGCACCGTCACGGCCGCCGGAACCACCGCGTGGACGCTGGAACCACCGCACGGTCGCGCGGAACCACCGTCACGGTCAGAACCACCACATAGATGCCGGAACCACAGCACGGTCGCCGGAACCATTGCGCGGTCATCGAAATCGGCCACCGCTGAACATTTTCGATGATATAGAAATTGTCTATTTCATTATAAACAATTAATTGAATCGTAAAACATTATTTTTTTTAATTTATAAAAGTGTTTCTAACATAATATAAAATAATTTTTTCTAATTTATAATTAATTATATAGTGTCTAATGTGATATGCAATATTGTCTATTAAAAGAGTTTATGCTGTTTATTTAGTTATTTTACACATTTTTATAGTGTCTACTAGAAAGTGATATTATGTCTGAATAAATATTGAAAATTGTTCTTTTATTTTGCTTGCACATTTTAGGTGATAGTGAAACTTTCTAATTTATAAACAATTATTTGCATAGAAAATCGTATTTTGAAATGTATAAAAGAGTTTATAACATAATATAAAACACTTTTCGTTAATTTATAATTAATTGCATAGTGTCTAAAGTACTATGCAATACTGTCAACTACAAGAGTCTATAGTGTTTAGTTATTTGTTTTAACATTTCAGTGATATTGAAAATATCTAATAAATTATAACAAACTGTTTGTAATAAAATGTAACTGTATCTATCATTTAAAAACAAAAAAATGAACCAATTCATACCAAATAAAATATATGTATCATAGTTTATAGTGTCTATTATAAAGAGTTATAATGTCTGAATAAATATTGCAAACTGTTTGGTTCCTCACTCACCTCCGAATTCTGCAACTGCTCATTTGTTTTTGACCGTCTTGCTCTGTTCAGATTGCAAAATATATGTATCATAGTTTATAATGTCTTGCTCGTGAAAATCAGGCTCGGCTCGAGCTCAGCTCGAACTTCATCGAGCTCGGCTTGTGAAAGGTTCGAGGCGAGCTCGTGAGGCTCGTTTCGGGGTAGCTCGTTTAGGCTCGATTATAAAGTTCGGCTCGATTAGGCTCGAAGTGGCTCGTGAAGCTCAAAAAAATTGAGATATATGAAATTAATTCAATAAAATATTCTTAAATTCACGAGCTCGAGCTCAAATCTAATAGGCTCGGGCTCGGCTCGGCTCGAATCTAAAAGGCTCGAGCTCGGCTCGAGCTCGGCTCGGCTCGAGCTCGGCTCGGCTCGAGCTCGGCTCGGCTCGAGCTCGGCTCGGCTCGAGCTCGGCTCGAGCTCGCCGAGCTCGGCTCGGCTCGTTTGTTAGGCTCGCGAGCCTGATCGAGCCGAAACATCGAGGCTCGAGAAAATGGCTCGAGCTCGAGCTCGAGGCTCGAGCTCGGCTCGGCATGTGCTCGTTGGATAGAATATTTTTAACCAATTTTTAACCAATTTGAACTACATAACGAAATACTGTGATAGAATATTCCGATTTTATAAAATATTAAAATCCTATTTGTTAGGATAAAAATAATTTATTCTACTTAATAATGCTCCACCTCTTTATAAATATTTATGACTAATTTTTACTATAAATTTATTAGAACCTTAAGCTTTGATAAAATAACAAATTTTATTACTTCAATAGAAAATTGGTATAGTTAAAGGATGGCACAAGTATTTTACCCATTTCTTGGTTAATATGTTGAGTGAGTGATGTGCCAAACGAGACGGGCCGCTGCATTCCTTTTTGTTGCTGTAAACGGCAGTTAATCGTTAAACTATGCATTTGTTTTCAAAATGGTCGTATACTATATTAATATCAGAAAATACTACCATTATGGGCACATAATTTGTAGAATTTTATCATCTTGAGTCAAAACCATTTTTGTGAGTTTTTTTCTTTGTTTCTTATGAGTCAAGTTAGGCCAGTAGTTATTTATTGTCGTAGAAGTAAGTTTAGATTTAATTGCGTCATGTTTTATCACAATTTCATCGACAAACATATTGTCCACTCTTGTTTCTCACATATCACATTAGCACCACTTGAGAGCTACAAAAGATTTATAAATATTCTTTCTCCGTAAATCATGATAGTTGTAGCATTTGGTTTGTATGAAATATTAAGAAGAGTTGAGGAATAGTTGTTTGTTGGCAATATATACCCTTCCCTAAATAAATGTGTATAAATAAATGTTAAAATGAGAAGGATATGTAAGGGTTATTTAGTAAAAGTTGTAGTAAAAGTTTATTTTAGGAAAGTTGTGGCCTTTATGGGACGGCTAATATAAAGATGTTGTGGCCTTTGTGGGACGGAGGAGTAAAAATTTGTGCTAAAAAAGAGTATCACCTTTACGCATCAGTCAGTGAATTCCTTAGGTGACAAAAAATACACTTTGTATTAAATGGCAGTTTTAGTTGTGGTGGGCCTTCAATGGGAAGTTCGCCCATAGGGGTCTCACTGGATTGGGTTGATAAGTGTTTGGGCTTCATGAGTCCATGGGTCTGATGGGCTTTTGAGCCTGGCAGATGAGGAGCTCATTGGGCCATTCGGCCATCAATAAGTTAAATGGAGATTAACCACATTGAAATGGGGAGGGATATGGTTTAGAATGTGGACATCCATATCCATAATTATTTGTAACATAAAGCATGTTCTATTGTCATGTGGTTCCGTTGTATAATAATGTTTGTGGGAGTTGTCAGAGAGCGCACTTCTTCGGTTGCTAGCGGCTACTTGTGTTGAGTGAGCCTAAGTTCTCATATGTCAACAGTTTTAACAGTTTTTTAAAAGTAGTTTTTACGTTTTGAAAAGTTATCCACGGGTAGAGTTAACGTTTAGCTATAGTTATTTGATCTCGACCAATAAAAAAAATTATCCAAAACGCTACAGCTATTTGAAACAGCTATTACCAAACAAGGCCTAAGTAGTGTTGATTGTGCATGAGGCTGCTTGTGGCTTGAGAGCAGCAAGTTTTTTAGAGTAGAAATTGATAATTGAGAGAGTTGAGAGAATTGGTAAATGTAATTATCGATTTAATATTGATAGTGAAAGAAACGGTGGAATCATCAAGATAAAAAAATATTCTATTATTTTCTTATGGATTAAGAAACACACTTCTCGAAGATCTTTTTTTCTGTCCAGAAAAATGATGATAAAATTGGCCAACACCTCCTCTTGAATCCAATAAATAGTTCAAGCAAAAGTGAAGTTTTGTCAAGGAAAAAAAGATGGAACACCTCTTTCTTCAAGAGAAAGCACCATTGGATTTAGCAAACTTGATCAAAACCTTTGAACAAGATTTGTGGAAAAGTGTAGTAGAAATGAAGAGAATTTTATCTCAAATTTGCAAAGTTAATTTCATATATCATGTGTTTTTCAAAGTGTAGAAACAACCTCTATTCATAGGTAGGGAATTGACCTAAAGTAGAAAGAAAAATAAAAGAAAATTACAAATTAAATTGATGAAATTAATACTACTAATTATCTAATTTATTTCATGTATTAATTTCCTCATTTATGTGATCAATTGATGCTCTCGTAATGAAGATGAAAGGTGTAACCTGTGAAATTGTCCTTTATCCTCAAACTTATTTCATCTTGTCATTTGAGTCCTCCAAACTTCCAAAATGCTTTGTTCTTCTTAGGCCCACATGATCCACATGATGATGACGAAGATTTGGACAACTCCTTTGGACTTCCTTCTTGGGTTTGTTACTTTTTACATATTTTTTCCCCAACTTCCCCTACTTTTAAAAACAATAAATGATTTCCATCCAGGTAGCATGCCATAAAGCAAGAGAATGAACCCAAAAAAAGACAAAGAAAGAAGAAAGAGGAGTAAGGAAAGAAAGTATGATTATTAGCCCATAATTCAATACTCATAATTCTTTAAAAATCTTTATGCACACAATTAAATAATACTCCCTCCGTTAAAGTTGTATCATTTAATTTCGTTGTTTTAAAATATAATGTTTGATCCATATTTTAATAAAGATAAACTGAGAAAAAAAATTCAGAATAAATATATTTAGAAAATTTAGATATTAATTTTTGATCATGTAAGAATTATTTAATTTGTAAGGTCTAAATATTCATTAAAAAAATCATAAATTAAATACTGTAACACTGTCAAAATATATGATACAATCTTTTATGGATGGATGAAGTATGATATAAGGGGTATTCCAATGATAAGATGGATTTAGTTAATCTTTTCATATACTCACAAGTGGCATCTACTAACTTCCTATGCGTTCCACCATATGAGATTGATGTAAAGATTTAAGGTGAATAATATTTTTGCTACTTTAATTTACTCTTTTTGCCTTTTTTCATATTAGATGTAATTAATTATATAAATCAAGGAAAGAATGTAAAACAAAAGTAAATTATGATGTTAAACAATTCAAAAATAAAAGTCAAACAATTATAAAATTGAAAAGAAAATTTTAATTTTAGAAGAAATAGATTCAATGACTATTTCAAATATTTTTTGTGTGATACAATTGTAAAACAAACACTAATAAATTACGACAAATTGATTGATTTCGTGTCATCGGTGAGTATTTAAGCTAGTTATATATATAAAGAAAAGACTTTAAGTCTGCTAATCGGGAAAAAAAAAACAAAGTTTAGTCCAAAATACTAAGGCTAAGTGTTCAATAGGAAATTTTTAGACAAATGTTTTTCAACTTTTTCAATTTCCAGTGCACAAAATAACATTAAATCATCAATTCACCATCAATTCTCTATAAAGTAATATTTTCCTCAAATTTCTCTACTCACATACATCTTATCAATCAATCAAAAATGCATCCACAAATTTTCAATTTTTTTTTTCCAATTCAAATGAACTAAGCCCAACTTATCAGTGCACACAGTTCTTTATATATATATATATATATATATATATATATATATATATATATATATATATATATATATATATATATACTCCGTCCACGATTAATAGATACATTTGTTTTCAAGTATTTAATCTATCATTTTTTTTTCATGAGTGTTTGGTCATTTTAAGTTTAATAATTCTTATCCATATCATAATTTGAAGTATAAATTTTCTTAATATATTTTTTTTGAATTTTTTTCACCATTTTTCTTAGTAATTATTTGAGTCAAACGTTGAACTTTCAAACAAAGAAAGTCAAATGTATCTATTAAATCGGGACGGAGTATATATATATATATATATATATATATATATATATATATATATATATATATATATATATATATATATATATATTGAAATTTAAAGACACACACACAGGAAATCCTAAAACTAAGTCCAGTATCCAAGGAGATCCAAACATCCCAGTCCAGTAATCCTTTTTGAAGTCATGCTACCTTTTACAATTATTGATAATCGACTGAAACGCTCAGTCGAATTAATTATTAGCATAAAAAAGTAGCTAAATCTCAATGGAACCTTAGATACTTTCATGGAAAGTTCCAGATCCTGGCATTCTAACAGAACATGGAAAGTTCTGCAAATTTAAACAATGGCTGAGCTCCACATATTTTAACAGAGGCATTTCTTGCCCAAATTCCTTCCAGTCCATAACCAGGTTTGGCAAGAACTTCAAGCACAATCCTTCAAGACGACTCCATTTGGGGTAATTCTTCTCCTGTGTTCCATGTGCCGTTTGAATACAGCTCACATCCGCATCCTCGATACAAAGATACTGCAGCGTCCCAAGATTCTTAGGATTCACCCATTCAGGTAGCGTTTTGTGGCGGTACCTCCTAAAGTACAGCTCTTGCAGATTCGGGGGAAGACAGAGCTGATTCAGCATCTCCACAATCTTCTTGTCTCCGGAATTTTCTGTGTCAATGGACAAAAGCCTCAAGTTCTTCAGGTTAGAGAGCGCATCCAATTCCTCATCTGCTATCTCGCTGTCGCTGCTTATGCTCATCCGGAGCACTCTCAGCTTGGACAGATTTCGAAGCTCAGAAAAGCGGGAGAAGTTTGTGTTCGCCCGACAGACCACTCTAAATCCAGACAGCTCCTGCAGGTTTAAGAGCTGGTCAAGACCTTTCGGAAGAAAATCAATGCGGGGGCACGAACCCAGCCCCAAGACCACGAGCCTCTTCAGAAAGGTAACTGAAGCACTGATTTTGGTTAGGTTGATGCAGCCTGTTAAGATAAGAAACTGAAGATTCTTGAGCTTCTGGATTGAAGATGGTATCTGTTTCACGCTTTGAAGTCCACTGAGGTTGAGACATGCGAGACGCTTAAGAGAACAGATCCAAGTAAAGAGATCCTCCACGGAGGTGCTCTCGCTCTCAAGTCTCGCTTTTGAGAAGTCCAACACTCTCAGAGAGTTCAGCTTCCCTCCAATGATGTCTCCAAAAGGAATTGCAGTGTCTGGCATGACAAAGAACGCACGGAGCTTTGGGCTGCTATTGATCAGTCTTGCATCTATCTTCATCCCAAGTGTAAAACCGAGCCAACGTGAATAATGGGTTAGAATCTGTCGTCGCTCACTATCAAAGCTGCAAAGATTTTCCTCTTCTGAAATCTTTATCACCATGCCCCTCACAAGATCATGCATTCTACATGTGTAGACTCTCCCGTCATAGCCTCGCCGTTGCACAGTTTCAATGAGGCATCTACTGGCTAGTTTCTGCAGACGGTCGTAGCCATTCTCAATGGAGTCTACTAGGCCCTCGGCCAACCACCAATTGATGACTTGTTCAGCATATACCTCCATGTCTTCAGGAAATATGGCAAAGCAAAGCAAACAGTATTTTAAATAAGGAGGTAATGTATAATAACTCAGCTGCAATGAAGCTACAATCGAATTGATCTCTCCTGTTGTTGTCAATGTATGGAAGTCTTCTTTCACCTTTCTCCACTCCTTGAAAGAACAGCATTTTGGTGCTAGTAAGCCTCCAATTGCCTTGATTGCTAGTGGAAGTCCATGACATTTCTCTGCAATCTCTTGTCCTAACGTTTTGAATTGTTCATTTGGCCATCTACCTTTGTTTCCAGAGAATGCACACTTGCAAAACAGTTTCCAGCTATCGTATCTGTTTAGGACTTTGGGACGATGAATCCGAGAAGTGTGTACCCCCATGCTAATCGCAACATTCTCTGATCTAGTTGTGATTATAGCACAACTGGTTTTACCTGCAGCCGGTTTGGAGAGAGCAGAGCATAGCCTTGCCCACCAATCCAAATCTATTTGCCACACATCATCTATGACAATGAGGCAGGACTTTTTCTCCAAAACTTGGTGAATTTCCCGCAACATCTGTCCCTGATCAGTAGATATAGAGCCATGCATGACCCCAACTTGCCCCAGAATGCTCCTCATAATGCTCTCCTCGTTGTAATCTTGAGAAACAGACACCCAGATCATATGACCGAAATAACGATAGAGTTCCATGTCATTGAAAACCTTCTGGGCAATGGTGGTTTTACCAAGGCCACCCATGCCCCAAATCCCAATTTTGAGGAGCGGCTCATTTGTGGCAAGAGTTTCTGAATGAAGAAGTTAAAATTGCGTGGAGAAACGAAACAAAATGGTAAGAGTTTCATGAATATCTTGGATTCTTAGATTGGGTGCTCACTGAAGCAGCATATGACAAGCTTGAACTTAAATAAAGGACAATACATACTTGGTCAAAAGAGGACCATAGATGCTGGTGTTCTGTTCTGAGATGCTCCCCATCTGGTTACCGATACCTGTAGTCACAGGGGTGCTAGAGGAGGTGATCTTGAGGACTCCGGTGTTCTGCTCTGAGAAGCTCCCCGTCCGGCGAAACGACAGTATGTAGCGGTTCCCTGCTGCTTGAAGTATATGTATATGCATGACGCAAATCAATTATTACAACTTGCTTGTCATGTTAATAAATAAGTAAATAAATACTCAGAAAATTGTATGAGATCCTGAGATAAGAGACTACTTACATTCCGAGCTCCTGAGGTTCGGTCCCAGTCGAGGCTCTGCCTCTATTCGAAACGGCATATTGAATTACACAGATTGATCACCTCAGAAGTGTAACCTTTTCCACCAGATAGTTAAATCCCAGTTTCATCTCACTGCTCACTTAGAACAAAACCGTGTGAATGCATTTGGAATCTATGAAGTACAATAATGACCACCCACCTTCATGACTAAGAAAATGAGAATTGAGCCCACATTCCTTTCCAGCTCAGGGAATAACTTCTTTATCTACCCACCACACAAGAAATTCTCACTTTAAATAACTTATCAAATGTACATTTTTAAAATATGAAGAGTCACATCATTAAGGAGGAGTTGATGCTACCCTTAGCTACTTTCATAGTCCTCCCACTTCCTCCAGATCCCCGGCTTTCTAACAGAACATGGAAAGTTCTGCAAATTTAAACAATGGCTGACCTCCACATACTCTTAACTGAGGCATTTCTTGCTCAAATTCCTTCCAGTCCCCAACCAGGTTTGGCAAGAACTTCAAGCACAATCCTTCAAGACGACTCCATTCGGGGTAATTCTCCTCCTGTGTTCCACGTGCCGTTTGAATACAGCTCACATCCGCATCCTCGATACAAAGATACTGCAGCGTCCCAAGATTCTTAGGATTCACCCATTCAGGTAGCGTTTCGTGGCGGTACCTCCTCAAGTACAGCTCTTGCAGATTCGGGGGAGGACAGAGCTGATTCCGCATCTCCACAATCTTTTTGTCTTCGGGATCTTCATGAAGGCCAAATCTGGTGCTGCGAGATCTACAATTCTAGCTGCGACCGAAGGCAGCGGGGATGCAAGGTGGTGTAATGATGGATGAAGCAAGGGTGGGGTGGGCTGTGTGGAGCTAATGTGGACCCAGGGAAGGCATGCTGGAGTTGGATCACAAGGCATGGTACAGATAGATTGGAGCAGGAGGCGGTGCGGCCGGGGTAGTTGATGGCTAGGTTGGGCTAGCGAGGACATAAGGTCGATGATCAAGCTTATGGTAAGGATGTCCGAACTCTGGATCACTGCACACAATGGCATAACCCTACTTAAAAATTGAGAGGAAACACTAAGGAGTGGATATATTATGAATGACTTCTTGTTTCCAACCGAGTTGTGGTAAAGGGCGGTAAGTAGAAGCGCCCACACACCTCACTTCCTTTCTTTAGTCTTAGGTTACAGTAGAAGCGCTGCTATGGCCAAACTCTTCTGTGTGTAGTGATGCGTGATGTATTGAGGGACCTGTACCGGATAGACCTTGGATCTCCACTAGGTGTTTTCAGGACTGCAACGAGAGCCCATCTTTGTTCATTGGGGGTGCTCACTGGATTGCGCCAATGACCTTCCATACTAGGACACGGGTTACCAGAATGCCTCCCCAGATGGCCGGGTGAGTGAGAGCCCTCGGAGCTATAATGGAGAGAATTGACACTGAGTCGAGAGGCCTTTGCTTGATAATTATCCGTCCCACCTACTTAGTATTTTCTCGATCATCTGCTCTAGTTTATTTGTCCTGCCTGGTGACCACATGATGCCTATATTTCTACATTTACTTTCAGTTTTTACTTTCTGCATTTTACTTACCTAGATCTGTAGTTTTTACAACTCCCACTTCCAAAAACCAAAAATATTTTCAAGTATTTAGTGAGGAGAGCGTCGATCGAGCTTGATCCATGTGGATCGATCTCACTCACCATGTCTACAATAGACGACCCTTCTCTTGGGAAAAGTGTGAGCAGACTATAAATTTAAAACTTGATTTTGAGCGCCGATTCTCATACATTTCCCGCACACATCAAGGGGTTAAGTAAATCCTATTCCGCCGTCTTTAGTTTGAATGAGCTAAAGTTATGAGTAGTGTTAGTAACCATTTGTCTTTGTATTTTAGTCAGAAATAATTAGGTTTTAAGACCATAAACTATTTACACTCTCATGAAAAATGGCTAATACTCACAAGTTGTAGCAACGTGGTTTTTGACAAGGAGTCGCCACCAATCTTTTTCCTAGGTCGATTGGAAACCCAAAAATGGTCTACGAGAGATCTGGATTCGTTTGTCAGTTACACTAAAAAAATCATAAATTTCCGAGCGCCCAAAACTGGTTCCACAGGTGTTTTTATAAATATGATGAAGGAAAAAATGAGGAAAGAAAATATGATGAAGAAGAAGAAGGTAAGAGGAGAAAACATAAAAGGAGATTTTACTGCAGCCTTTACCGCGCACAAGGCCACGGTAAAGTGGAAGAGCCCTTGGCAACTCCATTTTACCACGGGCAGTTGTTTACCGCGTCCGA
The DNA here is from genome assembly GCA_024586325.1 of Stellera chamaejasme. Taxonomy (NCBI): domain Eukaryota; kingdom Viridiplantae; phylum Streptophyta; class Magnoliopsida; order Malvales; family Thymelaeaceae; genus Stellera; species Stellera chamaejasme. The sequence goes on from JANJPE010000013.1 coordinate 77,434, forward strand.
CTCCCCACTAAAGGCCACGATAAAACTTGTTTCCCTCACGTAGTGCTCCATTGTTGGGAACGAGCCACGACTGCGGAAGGCTAGCCCACGATCGCAGCCTATCAAGTTCCTTACGAGCCCGCCTCGTTGAATGATCACACCAAGAAATCCGCGACACCCACGATGCCAAACGAATGGTGACCCCTACATGCGGAGGCCAACAGCCTGAGTCGTGCGAACGAAAGCTGCTCCAATGATTAATTGGTGGAACGTCGAGCCAGACGTGAAGCCCCGACAGAACCTAGAGCAGCAACCGAGCAACTTGCTTATGAGGAAGAGATGTGCAGCCAAGGGCGGCACACGACGCGACAGAGGGCCGAACAAACGCCAGGAGTAGAATCCACGGGGAGCGGCACTGCTAGCGCCAGAAACCCTACTGGACATTCTTTTTTTTGGATGGCCTCATGGCCTAAATTTGTCTCCCTCCGTCCCTGAAAATTGATGCGTTTCTTTTTTCGATGTTGCAAGAAATTCAAATTATCAGTATAAAAAAGTCATTAAAAAGTTCGAAGAAATATATTTAAAAACTACAAACATAAATCTATAATTCGTATCTAAATTATTTGACCATGTATATCAAATGTCAAAGAAATAAAATCATAAATTAAATGTTGAAAAAGAAACGAACCATTTTATTTATTTATTTATTTATTTTTATTTATTTATTTATTTTTTGGGGGAAGGAGGTATTAACTTGGAAAGAAAGAAGAAAATGATTCGGTATGATATGTTAGTAATAGGCAACTAACAGCTATGCAAAAACACGGGAAGTCAATTTGCCAGGTCTCCCTTTTAAATTTCCTCGCACAGTGCATTGAATATTTTTAGTAGACCGCGACTTAACCTTGCCACCGTATACTTATGTATTAAAATTGTAATGACTCAAATTATTGAAAACATTTTTCTAAACTAATACTCCATCTGGAAACCAAAAATAAGAAAATTATTAATCAAATATTCAAAAAGTAAAATTGTCAATTCTTTGCGAATGGACAGAGCTAGGTGGGAAGAAGAAATATCAATTGCTTAATAGTTTGTTTCAACAAGTTTAATTTCTCCGCGAGGGACCGATTTTATTGTCTCCCTTTTTAATCTTATTTTGGTTGTAATAGTTTGTTTTATATGTTATTTAGCAAGTGTATCAACAAAATTGTATCAACAGGACCTTTTTCTTGTAGTGCTCCCTCCGTCCGTCCTTTTTAGATGTTACATTTTTTACTTTGTGATTTTTTAAAGTATATTTTACTAGCATATAAAATTTAATAATTTATATATAAATCATAAATCAACTCTCTAGTTTCTATATATATCTTTTAAGAAGTTTTTTTTAACAAAATCTTTTTAATGAAAATTTAAGTCAAACAGAAATATAAAAGTCAATATGTGCATCTAAAAAGGGATGAAGGGATTATAATACTCTCTCCGTCCCTGAAAAATTAGCGCATATCTTTTTAAATGTTGTATGAGATTCAAATTGTTATTAAAAAGAAACGTGCCATTTTTTCAGAGACAAAGATAGTATTAAACCGGAGAGAACAAAATGTGGTAATACGAGCTAATCCCGCGTGTTATTAAAAAAAATCACTTGCGATGACATGGTGGGAATAGAAAGCAAAAGAAAAAAAATAAACAAACAGTTGTGCAATGACTGCATGCAGCTAAGTCAATTTTCCAAGTCTCCTTTTTTTATTTCTCTCTTAAGCATTGAAAATTTCTTTAATGAGAAATGTTGCCCCTAATTCACTATAAAATGATCTCATCTTCCAAGTCTGAGCCTCAGAGCTGTTCTTAATTATCTTCATATTGCTTCTTCTTCTTTGAGCTTTTAATTAGTTATACTCTAGAGCAGAAAGATGAACAACAACAATAACAACAACAATGGCGGTTGGGCAAACAACAACAATAACAACAACAATGGCGGTTGGGCAAACAACAACAATAACAACAACAATGGCGGTTGGGCAAATAACAACAACAATAACGGTGGTGGATGGGCTAACAACAACAACAATAACAACAACAATGGTGGTTGGGGCAATAACAATAACAACAACAACAATGGTGGTTGGGGCAATAACAACAACAACAACAATGGTGGTGGTGGATGGGGCGCCAATAATAACAACAATAACATGTGGGGATATTAAAGGACCCAACTACAAGAACAATAAATCATGAGATTTTTCAAGATATTTATGTTCTATTTCAATTATCTTATCTGGTTTTGTGTGCTTGCTGAATAATATAGAGAAGGCTCGTCTTCTCTAAGCCTTTGATCATGTTGTATGCTAAAATGATATTTGTACCATGTATTTGTTCTTGAATTTGAAATTTGTCTTGTCCACCACGTCATGGCAAATGTAATGATCTTCCATATATTCTTAAATATACACTAGTTAAAAAGCGTTTATGTGTACTGTTGATGCTATATATGTTTATACTTTTTCCTCATAAAATTAACTTTTCATAAAACATCCAAGTGTTGGAAGTACCTTTGGTAACTGTCATTATTTGTTTTTTTAACTCCAAGAGTGAATTATATAAAAGAAAATAGGTTTATCTAGTTTCTTCATTCTAGAAAAAATGCATATCTTTCTTTCTCTAACTGAATGTAACAATTAATTAGCCAATAAAATAAACAAGAAGCCAAAAGGAAAGTGACTCATATTTAATATGTTTTGATGCTTTATTGGAAATCGATTACATTTTGACTTAGTTTGTCAGTGTTCGTCTCAAAGGATCATGAACTAGATAAACGGATGCTAAGCCTTTAACCTAGTGGTTAAACTTCTAAGGACACAAGATTAAGGTCTTGAATTCAGACCTTAATGCGCGTGATTTAGATATATGTTTCGATTCTAGATCAAATTTTAAATTTATAACAGCTCATCCCCAAGAAGAGGATTGTCGATTGTAGACAGGGCAAGTGAGTTGAAGCATAGAGATCAGTTCGACCATTGAAAACCTTGCTAAAAGCCTTCGTTATTAGGGTCGAAATAGTAGGTGTTGGAAAAAGCAGTAGATATGTGAAAAGTAAAGTGCATGAACATAAATGTTGAAATAAACAACAGAAATAAAAGCCTCTTGTGCTTATCGGGGGAATGTAGTTTGAGAAAATACTAAGTAGGGGGATCAGATAAATATCAAACAAAGGCTTATCGGCTTAGAGCCATTCTCAACACTACAGCTCCAGAGGTTCTCGCCTTACCCGGCCACCCAGTGCGACATTACGTTCACCTGAATCCCAATCTGGAAGTCCCTTGGTGCAATCCAGTGAACACCCTTAATGAACAAGGATACGCACTCCGTGCATCCTCCAGACCACCTATTAGAGATCCAAAGTCTATTCAATAACGGTCTCTCAATGCATCACTACCAGACACAAAATGAGTTTAATGTAGGGTGAGGTTGCGCTGCCAAGGAGGTGGTTGCCAGCCAGCTGGGCATGGGAAAGGTCAAGGGGACAAATTTCAGCAGTAAGAGAAGTTTTGGGGGTTTAGTTTCAATTTACCTAAAGTTACGGTGTATTGTAAGGCAAACTTTAGCCTCTGATTGGTTGCCTTCTTCAAAAACCTAGTTTCGGCAAAAACTCCGTTCCGCGAGCATACCTATGTAAGTTTTGTAGTACCTTTTCATGTACACACTAATACTCCTTTTCCCTTCTCATTTGCAATCTCATCATTTTCTACGATGTTTCAAATTCTTCTCTTTGAAACAAAACCGACTGGTTCAAATATTCCATGCAGCCGTTTCCAATTATTCAGTGTACAAGTGCGGTTTATGTGATGCTAATATAACACCACAACAATCATGAACCTAACTTAGTGATTAAACTCTTAGGGACATAGGGTGTAGATCTTATGTTCAAATCTCTAGCATCCGCTCCTCAATACCCCAACTTGTCACAAGGTAAAAATATGTAACACCGGAATAATGATTCATGATGTAAATGTTACTGACAACATTTCTCCCAAAAAAAAAACATCAAGTTTTAAACAGCTAAAGTGTGCCAATGATTTGCGCTTATTAACATCAGATTGATCTTCAAGGCAATTCAATCCTCTGAATCTATGTGTTTACTGGCAACATACCTCCAAAAGAACTCCATGCAATCATCATTCATAGCTTGTTTCTAACATCTGACTCAACTTGATTCAAGGATAAAGGTGCAATGAGACAGAAGCATTGAATTAAGCTTACCATGTCTTGAAAACTTCTGCACCGTATGCTTGTTAGCATTTCAAGTTTGCTGCACCAATGTTGCAGAGGAACAAACAGTTGAAATTGCAAAGAAGCAACTTGTCCTAAATTTGTACTAGTATTACCCTGCATGCGCTGCTTCAGGCAAGTCGGAATGAACAGTTTCCGTCTACTTGCTGAGACATCTGAAGCCCAAAATGCCATGATCAGTAGGTCAGCTCATACTGCTAACTTTAAAAGCACATTCACAGGTTTACTTGCTCTGGAGAATATAAAAACAGCTTAAGGTAATCAGTAAACCTAAAGCTAACCCTTTCTTGGAGATCCTTGACTACAATATAAGACAGACCTACCAAGGGCCTTCGCAAGGGGTGTAGTAGAATAGCTCCGGCTCATGGCAAGCTAAATTTTGCGCCAACCATTTGCTGGACTGTTTAACTAGCTAACATGGAAGAATACTAGCCCAGGAAAATAACCTCATCTTCAATCAGAATTACATTTCTGAAGGTTAAATTTACATTGTAAAACGGAAGGAAAAGGAAATTGAGAAAAACTACCAGTGTTGAGGTAGGGTCGGTCTCTTTTCCACTGCATCGTACTGGATCACAATATTATCCTGAACAAGAGCCTTAAACTGTGAAGAAAACCATGATATATAGGGCTAAGATGTAGCAACAGAAGTATAGCTTGTTCATACCTTGCGAACCATCTCGAATGTGTTAGGATAAAAAAAGTGATAAGAACCTCTTTCATACTGGGTTGTCTGGACTAGAGGCTCCAAATTTGGCACCCTTATGAACCATAAATGATGCTCCTTGTGGTAAAACCAACCTCTTTGGTTCCTGCATGCCAAAGAGGTGTTAAAAAAACTGTAAAATAACAAAATGTAACCTATAATGGACAATTCATTGGGCATTTATGAACATACAATTCATAAGCAGCATATAGCTGAGCTTCATCCTTTGGCATGCTGCATTCAAATAAAAATGGAAATGAGATGATTAACATAAACATTACAGCAGAAAGCAGATAGGAAAGAAGTAAATGGATCTACTAATACGTAGACACCTGTAGAATATGTAAAATAGTGTCTCAATAGTGAACTTCCTGAAGTAACCTTGCTGCAGACACCAAAGAGACAACAGATGTTAAGGATGCAACATGAAGAGGTTTTATGAAGCAGCCTCTAGGTGAAGGGGAATCAAGGGAAACTCACATGTAAAGGAGGTGCCTGCTTAGCATAGTAACATTGTGGAACCATGAAGTCTAGATCACCCTTAGTCGGCTCATCACACCATGGAGAACCAAACGTCTTATAAAGATTTTCCGACGAATTCAAGTTGAGACCAAGTGTTGTCAGATCAATTCCAAGGGCAAGGGATGTTAGAACGGGATCACTCATCCTTATAACACTTAGTAAACCAAGCAAACCAAATGGATCAGCACTCGCTTGATTAGCCTGCATGGATTTCATTCCAGAATCCCTAAATGACTGATTTACAGCTGATATCTGCTGCAGCCGAAACTGGGACTGGTTCTGCTGTTGATATTGCTGAATAAGCTGGTCATAGCCCATATTTGAAACTGTGCTTGGGGAATTTAGGGGTCTCAGCCCACCACCAGACTGCACAGAGTAGAAAACTAATAGATTAGCAATAATTCTTCCCACAGTACCAAGTGCACATATTTACACAAACTAGCTATCTCAACTCAATAGTGAGATCTTCACTGAACGCACTACCTTGTATGCTTCAGTGATAACTTTGCTTTTGCTTCCTATGTTATATTGACATAAGACAATGGACCAGAGAGGGGCAGTGCTAGTCCACCTTGTGTGTGAAATAAAACGTATTCCTTCTTTATGATAAAAGAGGGTGGTGTCTTGATTGAAGAGGTGTATTATTCACCAGCCAACCTTACTGCCCTCTCATAGAACTCATTAAAACTCATGAACATCAAAATTGGGAAGAAAAAAAATTTAAGATTGAATCAGAAAAGCTCTTGGTGGTTTACCGGTGAGAAGGGTACAGCACTAGAACTGACAGATGGGGCATGCTGCTGTTGCTGCTGGGGGTGATGAGATGAGTAACCTAAGTTGAATCCAGAAGATCGTCCCATCTACAGATGTAACCACAAGCATTAGAAGACAACAAGAAAAAGTTTCTAAAGATGAGCAAAAATGATGTCACTTTTACTCCCTCCTTCCCAAAATAATTAGGAAGTTTGTCCTGGCATGGAGATCAAAGAGGATAGTTGAATGTATGTGGTTTGACAATTAAATCCCAACATAAACGGGAGAAAGAGAAATGCTGGTGAGCCCAAATTTAGGATGGGATGAAGAATTGAGGTAAGCTGGTAACATTAATAGATATAGGTTTCCATGAAAGAAAAGTAGATAATTAATTTGGGACAGCCCAAAATGGCATTAAGACCAATTATTTTGGGACGGAAAGAGTATCATACGTGAAACACAAGAAAAGTGTTATTTGGGTCTAGCAAGGGCCTTGTACTCACAGAGAAATGCTGAGATTGCATCATTGACATGGAATTGTCATGAAGCTGTTCTTTCTGGTGTAAATCCATATCATAATCAGCATCGTTACCTGTATATTGACATCAGTTTAAATAAGGTTCATGTTAGAGGAAAGGCGGACATAAAAGGATGAATAGACTTTTAAATGTTGTTTTATGATGACTACGCTATCGAATGTTACAATCCCACAACCAAGAAAGCTACAATGGCATAAATGGTGACTCAGAAAATGAAGACCTGATATTTTTCCGATAAAATACAAATGTAATATAAATTCCAAGTAACACTAACTTCTGCACCTTTGAATCCTGGCAAAGCTGGAAAATCTTCATTTTGGATGCTGAATTCTTGGTTTTGTTGGACAAAGGGACCGACTCCAATACCTTTGTTCCGCAATGAACCTGAAGTGTAGCTGATAAATATCAATTCCAAACAAACAAAGAGTAGACTGATAGCTAAACATGAAAAGTGATAATTCTAAACCTACTCAATTGTCCTTGAGGCCCTCCAGAAGAATTAGGACGACTGATCAACCGAGGAAAATCATTGTTGATGTCAAAAGGAGAATTATCATTGGATGTCACATCATTCAACCTTCCCATACTGCTTAAACTATTAACAGCTTGAACGCGGTTTTGGGAAAGGGGACCACCAGAAGGATAGGAGTTGCCCAACATTGACATTACCTGTGGAGATCCTGGATCAACAAGATGTCATCTGTAGTAACATGTACAGGAATGCACAAGGCATAGAAAACAACAAGCCAAGTACTTTGTATACCTTGTGGGAGCACATTACTTATCAGTCTATTTGGTCCTTGCACACTTAAACTCCCAGAACCAGTGTTTGCAGATAAATTTAGACGGGATGCAAGACCAGATACAGATAATCCAGCGCCAGAACCTATACTCCTCGCAACATTTCCCGCACCAACCATGTTACCCATTGAATTTGTCATCCGAGCTCCTGCATTTCCCATCATCGGTGACACTCCCAAACCAGGCACGGCGCTTCGATTTCCAAGAGCACCAGAAGCTGGAAGAATCCCAGGAATAGAACCACCAAGTCCATTCGTGTTACTGCTATATCCCGGGTTTCCTACAACACTAATACCTCCTCTATTGGTTACAGCAGAATGCCCATGAGAGCTGCCATGAGTCAACTGAAAAAATGAATTCAAGAAAAAAAGAAGCAAGTATAAGCATTATGCCACAATAAGTTTTGTTTCTTGAATCAAGCATTATTGCTTTATGAACACAAATGTACTTTCATAGGTACATGACACTGGGCTATGAATATGAATACAAAGCTATGCAGTGAGAACAAATTTGCATCATCATCTTCATCAAAAACAAAATTTAAATCCCAACTATGTTGGGGTCAGGGGCATGAAGCTTATAGTGGCAATTAATTCTCAGTAGTTAACACTATAAATTCATTGCAAATATCTGCAAAGCTATACAGTGAGAATAAATTTGCAACTTCCATTAAAATGTTTGACATAACTTTTGCACTAGAGTTACCTGAGAAAGTGCAACAGGAAGATTGTTAGATGAAAACCGTCCACTAGCCAGACTACCAGTTGGTTGTTGAACACCACCAGAAGGAACGTTGTTCATTGTTGTGTTTCTTGATGCAAGTGTACCAGGCAAGTTGGAAACATTGAAGCTATCATGAACGTTGTGCAGACCCTGAAGAGCCTCTGAAAGAAAGGGGAGGGAAAATCTAGTGAATAAGTTTCTAGTGAACTCAACTCGGTGGAACTAGAGCAGACCCACCAACCAGTGTGATGGATCATGGAACACAGCAGAGCCTGCACCTGACTGACAAGAGAAGGATGTTGCAAATGATCATTCACTACTGTCTGGAAGATTTGAAGCCAATCCGTTTATAGAAGACTGAAATAGCATAAACATCTTAAAGTTTGCATATACAAATTGAGCTTCACTATGACATTTTCAGAAGATGCATATTGATGAAAAAAGAAAAAGACTACAACATCAAACAGCTCAAACTTTAGTTTTGTCTCAGTTTTACAGCATTTGAAAATATATACCACCTCCCTGCACACAAATAGGAACCATGCTAGACCCCACACAACCATCATGTAACATGAGAGCTTGAAGCATGAATGAATGAATTTCAATAAATTATAATAATTCAAACACTCACACACATTAAAATAATATTGGGCCTCAAACATTCTATTCCATTAAAATTCGGGAATTTCATTTTTTTCCCCCTAAAACATTCGACAAGACAAGACGGTTTCCACAGACGACCCGACTCTTCAAGGACATGAACAAAAACAGAAGCAAACAATTGAATCTTGCATAAATTCATCAAAGTCTTCTAAATAAAAGAATTCAGCCCCAAATTTGAAATCAAACCCAAATTTGAAAAACCAAGATCAAAATGAAGAGGAAAAGAAGATCAGAGAGAGAGAGAGAGAGCGGGCGCGCGAGGGAGGAAGAGAGCTTACAGACGGCGTCCTTGAGAGCTTGGAGTAGACGAATAAGCCCCAAATTTAAAATCAAGTCCAAATTTGAAAAAACCTAGATCAAAACGATGAGGCAAGTTCAATCTTACACACTAAAAAGAAACAGCAAATCATACCGATCTCAAGAAGGAAAAATGAAAAACTCACAAAAGAACATCGCTAACTTCACGATTGAAACATCAAGTAGAGCTTACCGGCGGAGAGCGATGGAGAAATCTGGAGGAGTCGGAGACGAAAGATGACGCCAAGGGAAAGTAAACGGGCGGGGGGGAGAGAGAGCTCACCGCGGCGGGAGGAGGAGGAGGAGGCGTCGCAAATCGAGATGGAGAAAGTATTCGCGAGTCGAAATCACGAATGAAGTTCGACGTTCGGGACAAGTTTTCCTTTGAAAGTGGAATGTGCAATTTTGTAACTGAATTTCACTGACTTTTAAATTTATAATTGAAGCTAGTTTGAAGTGAAATACCATCAACATTTTAATGAATGGGTAAATTGACCATTGAATGTTAATTTGTCCTAATTGACGTGTCACTAAATGATTGCGTGGATATCGACGGTATATTTTGTAGAGTTAATATTAAATTTCACTTTAAAATAGAGTAAACTTTGTTTTTAGTCCCTTAAGTTATATCTTTGTCCTAAACAGGTCCTGTTTTAAGATTTTTGCTCAGTTTCGTCTCGTAATTACATTTTTGTCCTAATTAGGTCTTTTCGTTAATTTTTCCGTCAAAATCAGGGGTATTTATGTAAATTTATTTATTTAAGCATCAATTTGACCCCAAACATTTTAAGAACCAACAAAATTAACCAAACATTTTAAAAATATACTCCTTCCGTCCCATTATTTTGTAAAGCGTTTTTTTGGCACGTTGTTTTAGGTGGAGCTGATTTTGAGTTGACTTGGTAGATGGAAGAGAGTGATGAGGGATAATTGAGTAAATTCATGTACACAAGTTTACTAAAAAGGGAAAGTGTTTCAATAATTTAGGGACAGCCAATAAGGAAAGTGTTTCAATAATTTTGGGACAGATGGAGTACAAATTAGTCCTAAATGTTTTAAAATTTTCATAAACCAACCCCACCAACCCCACCATCCGTCCCTCCTTCATGTTCCCTCGATATGCAGACCAGACCAACCCAGCCCTGTCTAACCCAGCGTTTGCCACCCTCCTTCCAAAAATCGTCGCCACTTGCCCAGAAACAGAGCCCCGTCGCCACCTCGTCCAGCCTCACCACCGTCTCTTTCTTTCACAGGCTATCGCACACCTCAACCCAGCGTTGCCATCGCCAACCTGCTCACGCCACTGCTCCTTTGCCCAGCTGACCCATCGTGAACCAGATCGTGTCGCCATCTTGAACCAGGTCGTGAACGAGATCAAGGTCACGCTAGATCTGTGGGGCGCGGTGACATTGGCCGAGGGGAGGCGATGTTGGGATTTAGCAGGGAAAAGGAAGGGTTAAGGGTTCGAATAAGATGGACAAGGCGGGCAAGGCAGCTTGGATGGGGAAAGGCGAAGGGGTCTGGCTAGCCGGTGTGGATAGAACTGGCCGGGAGGTGTAGGGTGTTTAAGAGGGGAGATAGTCAAATTGTAAATTTTTAAAGTTTGGGTTAATTTTGTTGGTTCTTAAAATGTTTGGGGGGTCAAATTGATGCTTAGATATATAAATTTGCGTAAATACCTCTGATTTTGACGGAAAAATTAACGAAAAGACCTAATTAGGACAAAAATGTAACTTACGGGACGAAACTGAGCCAAAATCTTAGAACAAGACCCGTTTAGGACAAAGATGTAACTTAAGAGACAAAAAACGAAGTTTACTCCTTTAAAATATGTCATAGTTTAAGATTTGAATTGTTAGTTTTACAAATTTTAGGTGAAATTAAAATATTAAACCTACAAAAATGTACAGTCAATGTCCACGTAATAGCCCTGTGGCAAGTCACATGAGCGCCAACTTTGACAAATTAATATTCAGTGGCAAATTTATCGCTTGAATAAAACATTGGTGACATTCTCGCTTTAAAATGAACTTCAGTGGCAAATTTAGAGATTTCATAAACTTCAATGACAAAATGACTCATGTTCCGAAAACAATAAAATGAAAATGAAAATTACCAAGTACATAGTAGTGGGTGTTACTGAATTTTTACAAACTATAAGGTTTATATGTATATTTTTTCATAAATTTGAATCATATTGTTCCCACAAAATTACTACTCCCTCTATCCTAAAATTTATGCAACTATTGATTTTTAAAGTCAATTTAACTTCAATTTATCTATGTTATTTCTTAATGGAAAAAATATCAAAGATATATATATTTATAAAGTTAAGTCATCAAACTTTTAGTTGTAAATAAAAATTTCAAATTTATAATTTGAATTGATAGACACTACGTACTTGGAGGCAATGCGAGAACGCCCTGGCGTTACTATGGGGCCGAAGCGCGATGCGCGGGCGTTACTCGGGCGCTACCGGTCGAGGCGTGTCGAGCTGGCGCCACAGTAACGCCCTTGGGCACGCGTAGGGCAGTATTAGTAGCGCCCAGGCATTACTCGGGCGCTACGGTCGAACTTGTCGAGAGAGTAGCGCCTTGGTAATGCCATTGTGCGTTACTATCGTCTTATTTCAAAATATTAAAATAAATTTCAGAATACTAAAATATTTTTTCAAATATTTAAAATTTTTTGATAATTTACAAATATTAACAAATTAAGATAATTTACAAATATTAACAAATTAATTACGATATTAACAAAAATAAATATTAACTGAATAAATTAATTAGGTGCACATAAAATTAATGATCATTTTTTTGATTAAGTATGTTCATATTTCTTTTAGAAATTCCCATTAAAATTAATGATCATTTTTTTGATTAAGTATGTTCATGTTTTCTTTTTCGGATTTGATAGAAAAATTCATTAGTTTCTAACCATGGAAAGATAAAGAAAATATAATTTTAAATAAAACTTACTCTCATTATTATTTACTAGTTTATCTAAAATAATGATAATAATAATATAGAATCCCATTATAGTAATAAAAATAATATAGAACAATCCATAATGACTATGACATCTTTTATAAGTACAATACTTGGGAATCATGCAATATAGACAATTGGTGCAGTGGGAGATACTTGTTGCCCATTTTCTCACCCCAGAGTGAGGTTCGAACCACACGGATGTGGGATGTGGAGGAAATTGCGCATAATTGGAATTTGGGATAGTAACGCCCGGTAGGGGGTGTGGTGCTACCAGGCTGTCGAGGCTTTGTCGGGCTCGGTAGCGCCTGCAACGCGTTTTCTTTGAAGTAACGCGTCGAATGGTAGCGCCTGTAACGCCTTTTGGCGTTACCATTAAATAACGCCTTGGTAACGAAAGTGGCGTTACCACTCTCTGCAAATACGTAGTGAGAGAAATAAAATCATAAATTTAATGTTGGAAAACGTATTGCATTACTTTTGGGACGAATGAGGTATTAAACTCTTATTATTAGTTGAAATCTACTATTATATATTAATACAAGATAACCGCATTAATTGCCAAAAAAAAGAAACTCGCTTTTGGTTAAGCCACATGTACTCCACCTCACTCCACATCGATTTAGAGTTTTTTTCCTGATCCCATAAGGTAACAACTGGATATGGTAACTTCCAAAAATTTTAATTGTAGTTAAGACAAGCATCTAATCACTCTTCTTTGTTTTCTCATATGTAATTAACATAATTAAAACACTCACAATCAAAAAATAATTAAAACACACTTTTACAGAATCTAATATTATATATTAATACATGATAACTGCATTAATTGTAAAAAACGAAACTCGTTTCTTGATTAAGCCACATGTGCTCCACCTCAGCTCCACATCAGATTTGGAGTTTTTTTTCCTGATCCCATAAGGTAACAACTGAATATGATAACTTCCAAAAATTTTAATTGTAGTTAAGGCAAGCATCTAATCACTCTTCTTTGTTTTCTCATATGTAATCTACTATTATATATTAATACAGGATAACTGCATTAATTGCCAAAAAAACGAAACTCGCTTCCTGGTTAAGCCACTCGAATATGGTAACTTCCAAAACTTCGGTAATAAATTTTATATTAATACAGAGAAATAAATTTTGCATACTGGCGCTGATTGGGTGAGTATACATAATTGTGCATACAGAGAAATTCGATTACCTTTGTTGCTCGAGGTCTAGGTCTTAGGATAAACTACAGTTGTCTTTTAGGCTTCATTTAATGAGTGGATTTGAGCATATCATTATATTTGAAATTTTTTAAGACAAGTGTGGAAAAATACATTTCTGCAAAGACTTGAATGAAGTTCTTAAAAAGGTTACACTGAAATGTGCCTTTTCTAGCATAAGTTGTTGTGGAGAGAGCACTCACTATGGACATGTTTGCAGTAACACTTTTAAAAGAAAATTATGGTGCTAACATTTGTTTATTTGTATGTTTGATTACTCACATTTTCCCTTTTCATGTCATTTGTTTGAAATAATTAATTTGATTGAAGGGGTAGATATCCAAGTCATTAAAGAAAGAATTAGTAAATACCAAGAAGAAAATGATGAGTAGAGAATGATCAACCAAACACGAATGACAATTCTAAGAGACTCTTATTCATTATCGTTAATCGTGTGAATTTCTCCATCTGGTTTCCGATCTCTTTCATGTTCTTTTAGTCGCTAGTAGGGACAATCATGGTGAGGTGGAGATGCGTCGTGTCGTCGAATCGGGTTTCGAAAGCGAGTCATTTCATGTGAACAAAAGTGTAAGTTATGTCAACGATATGATGTTTGGGCTATATTATTTTGTAAATGAGGAAGAAAAACAATAGGTTACATGTTTTTATTAGCATGAATGACCATTAGATCATGTGAATTTTTATTTTGGACATGCTTATCAGCATGATGGGACTTAAATTATCAATTACTTATTTAGGATGTATTGATTTTAATGTTTTATTCTTTCATATGGTTTTTAAGAGCTTGAACTCGAGCCTTTCGGGTTAAAGGGAGCTCGAGCTGGATTTGAGTCGAGTTCGAGCCTATCAAATTGGGCTCGACCATTTCGAGCTCGAGCTTGGGCAGTATCATTAAGCAAAGGGGCCGAGCTCGAGTATAGTGGTCTCGAGCTCAGCCCGGCCCATTTACACCTCTACACTTGAGGAATAGGTTGGCTGAAAATCCAGTATGTAAATAAAAGAGCAACTACATTTGCTTTGTCTATTTACCACATATATGGAAAAACACACATCATGAAAATACAAGTTTACCCTTTTAATAAATGTTTACGAATGGTGTTTTAGTCTTTTAACTTATTAGGTTAGTTAGTTGAGTTAATTAATTAGTAGTATATTTAGGTAGGTATTTTTTCACATATATTATAAATAAACGGACTCAGATTAAGATGGCTGTAAGGTTGCGACTTGCTGTTGGAATTATGGGTACGTACTTTGTACCTAAGGTGGATTTAAATTATTTGTTTATTTTCAAAAATTATAGGATCCGTTTAGTTCGAAAAAATTTGGATGCGTTTAGATGGGAGAAGTTTTCTATTTTCCCATGTGTTTTTAGAAAAGTAAAAAATAGGCAAGGAAAATGCGTTTAATTTAAACGTTTCCATTTTTTATTTTCTCGGAAAATTATTTTCGAATACAATCAAAACACTCTGAAACCTAGAAACTGTCTTTTTGAGTTTCCAGACAAAACACTTTTTGTGGTAGAAAGGGTGTTGCAGTTACACAAAATGTTTTGGCGGTTTGTTCACACAATATGATGTTCACGTGTATACCAAATGGGATGGCACAACAAATGACTCTCGCATATTCATGGATGCAATCTCTAGGCCGGAGAATGAGTTCCCTTTACCCTTGCAAGACAGGTTTTCTTAAAACTCGTATTATATTGATCATTAATCTCTTTCATTTTTGTTTAGTGAATCTTATACCTTTTATGTATATGTTTGGTTTATTTGTTAGTGCAGATCATTATTATTTGGTAGATTCCGGATTTTCAATTATTCTCGGATTTTTAACTCCTTACCGAGGGCATATCTATCACCTAAAAGATTTTCGGAGTAGGAGAGAATTTAGAGGAAAGAAGAGTTGTTCAACTATATACACACTCTTCTTGTCGTAATGTGATAGAAAGGGCATTTGGTGTATTGAAGAAAAGATTTCGATTTTGAAGCATATATATATAGAGTTATCCACTTCTTGTGCAACAGTTGATCCCTATTATTTGTTGTGTATTGCACAACTTCATCCGGATGCAAGATGAAGCAGATGAAATATTTATTGAGTTCAGGAAGGAGGACATGATAGTGGAGGGTGAACATGGTTTCGGTGTTGATCAAGTGATTGAAGTTGATTCTTCTCAAACAACTCAAATGAGAAGTATGAGAGATGAGTTAGTCACAAGGATGTGGAATGACTACCAACGGAGAAATCGTCAACGTAATTAATGTTGCATGAATATATTTACATGTAGTTTTCTTATGCTAGCTTTGGATTTTGGTGTCTCTAACATTGTCTTGTTAATTAATGTTGATGATGGCGGCGGATTGGGCGGCTACCGCCACGTGTCTACGCAATTGATGCGTGTTGACGCGTTGCTTGATGCCATTGGTGCGCGCGCATTCTGCGTTCTCGGAATTCGAGGAATAGGGGTTGTTGGTAGTGCGTTAAGCTGTTTGTCTTGTCGGTGAAGTCACTTGAAAATGCGAGAGACTTGACTTATGCCGCCAACGTTTGTTATATAGCAGGTATTAATGGTGGCATTATCGTAATAAGTCAATATATCGCTTTTTGCACGTGTTTCGTATGTTCGGGAAATACTTCTTCGGGAATATCCAATACCTTGTCCGGGTAAATGTTTCACTGAGTCCAGGAATATTTCGTATTTACTTGATGTTTTTAATGGGGCCCTTATTGTGGGCTATTAATTTGGGCCTTTTGGTAGGCCTTTTTGGGTGATTGGGTCAGACGGCCATCATTGAATTATTGCTTGAATATATTTACATGCATTTTTCTAAGTTGTGAATTTTCTCAACTAAACGCGTTTTTCAAAATTAATTTTCAAAAAAGTGTTTTCTATATGAAACAACTAAACACGTTTTCTAAAAATTGGATTGGAAAATTACACATAGAAAATGAAAAATGGAACGGAAAAGGAAAATAAAAATTATTTTCCAAAACTAAACGGAACCTTATTTTCCAATTTTCATTTGTAATTGTTTGGACGTATAACTAGTTATTTAAGTATGAAAACTTTAGTTTCCAAATTTAAAGAACTCTAGTACTAACTCTATCCCAAATGCTCTGTACCATCCCAATTGCTTTGTACTTTTAAATGGAGATAGTATTGAGAATTTGAGATGAAGAGCCTTGTTTTGAATTTAAACATTTACAAAAGAAATTTGAAATGAAATATTTTCCAAACTAAATGGACCCATATTGTTTCAAAGCATTCTCCATTAACCTGCGTGCATGGTTTCTTGCAGGCAATGCATCATCCTTGTTACTTTAGACGGCCTTGTCACTTATCCTACTTTTTTTCCCTTGTTACAGTGGGGGCTTGTTTATCTACTCATATGTGTTTTTCCACATGCCTAATCCACTATTAATCTAACTAACTTAACCAACCAATTTCAATAGATAAAGACTAAAATACCATTCTTCATAAAATTGACTTTCTAACCATCGTTGGGCTGCCGACGGACCACCATCTACCCGATGAAGAACCGTCGCCGGACCACTACCGTACCGCCTCTAGACCATTGTCGGACTGCCGCCGGCCCACGACCGGACTGCCTCCTCCACCACCGCCGCCATCGCCACTACTGTCGTCGCTGCTGCAATGTGGGAGGAAATTTTTAAAAATTATTTTTCATATTTTTCGTCAATTTATAATTAATTGTATAATATCTAAAGTGATATGCAATACTGTCTCTTACAATAATTTATAGTGTTTAATTAGTTAGTTTACATATTCCTATAGTGTATATTAGAAATTATACTGTTTAATTAGTTATTTTGCATATTTCTATAATGTCTATTAGAATATGATATAATGTCTGAATAAATATTGCAAATTGTCTAACAAACTAAATATGAGTATATGTTACAATAGACTATAGTGTCTACTATAAAGTGTTATAATGTGTAAATAAAGACTGGAAATTGTCTTGCTAACAAAAATATGAAAATATGTGATAATAGTCTATAGTGTCTGATGGAAATGGTTATAATATCTAAATATATATTGTAAACTGTCTAAATGAATTTTGAAACTGTCAGAATTAAATTGCAGAACTGTTACTGCTAGTCTTACCTCAAATCATCTTGCTTCATCTAGAAATCGTTGGAGATCGCTCAGAAGCGTTGATTCTCCACCAGATCTGGACATTTGACGTCGAACGGAGCCTCCGTCTGCTCCGGCTTTCACGAAACTAATATACAAAGTGTATTAAAAGGATTATGCAAAGGAGAGAAGGATTCTCTCCAGATTTGGACGATATGGACGCTTATGAGCAGATCGCTGCAGTAGCAGATCCTAGAGGGGTAGCTGGAGTTCACGGATGCGGATCTAGATCGGCAAAGGTTAAGAAGGTTGGAGCTATTGGAGCCACGGATTTGACAGAATCAACTAATCTAGAGGGCCCTAATCTAGGTGCGAAAATGAAATCAGGAGGATCGCAGTAGAAAATCAAGAACAACGTAACATGAAATCAGATAAAAAAGCACTCCGAGTTCAATTTAACATAAGAAATAATGACGAAAAGAGGACAAAGACAATTCAGAGGAAGCGAAACAACTCAGACAAAGACAACACATAGGGAGCGAGATCAACATGAAGCAAGATGCAACCGATCGAAAACAACAAAGAATGATAGATCTGCAAACGATCGACAAAAAGTAGGAGCTGCAGAGAAATTTGGCTAGAGGAGGAAACTAGTTTGGCGTTGATTTGCAACAACTGTCATGAGTTGAAAGAAAAGCCTAAATATAGAAGGGTATTAAGGACATTTCATGAGTTGGTGGAATTACACGTAAGAGGTAATTAGACTTAGCCATTACGGTGGCCATGTTCTTTTATCCAATTACTCTCTCCCTTTCCAAAATGTTTTCCGCTTTGATTTTCGTGATTTAAGGTTCAGTCTTTAACTCAAATTTTTACAAATATAAATAATGAAAAAATTTCACAAATATATTTAGAAAATTTAGATTTCAAATTATCGTATGCATATGAATTGTTTAGGGAAAAAGGTAAATTTACCACTGAAAATTATAAATCTCTAAATTTATCACTAAAGTTCATTTTGAAGCGAGAATGTCACCAGTGTTTTATTAAAGGGGTAAACTTACCACTGGCTGTTAAGTTGTCCTAATTGGCAATGAGATGTGCTGTCATGGTACCCATGTTACGTGCCACTAGTCAATTACGTGAATATTGAATGTACATTTTTTTGGTTAATATCTTAATTTCAATTAAAATTTGTAAACTAACCGTTCAATCCTTATATTTCGATAAATTTTAAGATGAAATTAAACATTAAATCTACAAAATGTACAGTTAATGTCCATATAATCACCTATTGGTACGCCACATGTGCGTCATCTAAGCGCATCTTGCTGCTAACTAGGACAACTTACCGTCCAACGGTAAATTTATTTCTTCAATAAAACATTGGTAACATTCCCGCTTTAAAATGAACTTTAGTGGTAAATATAGAGATTCCATTAATTTCACTGTTAAAATTAGCCTTTTCCCCGATTATTTAGTTTTAAATTTCTAACAATTCGTGAAAAAAATACATAGATTAAATACTGTAAATAGTAAAAAGAAAGTATAGATTAAATACTGTAAATAGTAAAAAGAAAGTGAAACTTTGATGGAGACAGAGGGAGTATTTTTTTTACAAATCTGAAATCAATCATTTCTCCAACAAACTTCACATCAATTTCAAAACCTTCCAAATTTCTTTCTTTTTTTTCAATTTTAAGTGAACGAACATGCCCTTAAAGTAATTTTTCGTAAGCTATTGCCCCCCTGAACTTAAAATTCTTACTATGGCACTGGCTATTACTATGGCACTCTTTCTCCCCTACACCACCAGGATGGGCGTGGTCTTGCTATTTACTTTTGTCTCCTCTAGTACACCTCTCACAACAGTCAACCGGATAAAATGTCGCCGACGACAGTGGCAGAGAAAGGGCTTTAGGTGCGGAGCTTGTGAAGCTACCAAAAGTGATGGGAAAACAACTAATGAAGGGGAAAGAGTGAACCGTCTGGTGGAAGAGATCGACGGGGGGCAACAGGCTCGAGTGGTTCCCGGTTGCAGCCATGGGTTTCATCTCCATTGCATCAAAACTTGGTTGGTGATTCACCATGTTTTCCTTATTTGCAAGATAAAATTTAATGATATCTTCTACCTTGTATTTACTAAGATGTGTTCATGAAACCACGTACACTAACAAAAGAAAAGGCATAAAAGGTCTGAATATTTGCTTAAAACATGTTCCTAGAAAGGCAATGAGAAACCCTAGAGTGCTGCATACCGATAGCCTCTCTTCTCGGTGAATCTTCATGTTTCTTATCGAAGATGTATCTGTTGTTTTCTCCTACGCAATTAGTTGTCATCCCGACATGATTAGGGTCCCCGCAATGTTGTGGCTCAATTTTTTATTCCCTCGCTCAACAACCGGCCCCACTCTTGTCTCCTCTAGTGGCATCACGTAGTCCATCGATCTACATTTCATGAGCCTAGGTCTTTTCGATGAGGAGAGACAAGTTGATGGTCCCGCCTAAGCTTTCTCAGTCCTTTACAATCCCACAAATTAATGTTCAATCACCTCTCAGCTCACCTTTTTTTCATGATTGGCGCACAAAAATTAATTGGAATCGAAGTCCTATTCTTGAAGGATAAAACTCTTCTTGTTTCATAATCAAACTGTTATAAAATTGAGAGGAATTACATTCTGAAATTCCAGGGTTCTTGAAACCCTAGAAATTTGATTAATCAAATTTCAAGATGATGTTACAAATTGATGGTTAAAACTTGTTGTAGTGTCTAGGGTGAAAACCCATTCGAGATTCACCGACATTGGCCAACGAATCGGTGGAATCGTGGAGATGGTGAAATTCATATTTTCATGATTAGCCTGATTCTCATGCTCATTAGCAGCTTGGAGGCTTCCCCTTGGCGTCGCCGGCATCTAGGGTGGCCAGTCATTACAGGTGTGTCGTCCTTGGCTGCTGGACAAGCGCGAATCGAAGCAGCTGCAACGGGTAGGCTGGGGCGGATTGTTGAGGTCAAGCTGGGGCAGGCTGGGTCGAGCTGAGGAGGCCAGACTTGGGTAACCAAGGCTGGAGGCAGCCTTGGCAGTGCCAGTGCACATTGTTGGTAGTGGAGGCCGGTGGTGGTCGGTGGCGTCGAAAGTGGTGGCCGGAAGGTATTTGGTGGCTGGAAACACGTATATCAATGTTTATGGTGTAAATAGTATAGAAGAAAATGTACAAGTGCATAAAAAATCATTTTTCCTAAAATTCCATTAAGTTTAACATTGAGTTAACGGTAAAGGACTTGAATGAGACAAAAATGAAGATAATGGAATTTAATAAGCAAATTCTTAAAAATGAAGTGAATATGACAAAAAGCAAAGATAAGGGACTAACCGTACACTTGACATAATTTTTTCTACCAATGTTAGGGGTGTAAATAAGTTCAAGTTAGGGGAGTTCGGGTTCAGGTTGACTCGAACCCAAAATTTCAAAGCATCTTATCTTCAGTTCAAAACTGACCCAAGCTGTAGCTCAAATCGAATTAACTCGAACCCGAATTTCTCGGGTTAGGCTCAGGTTGAACCGTGTAACTTGAAATCACCAGTTTCAGAATTGTTTTATAAAAAAACAAGCTTCATCACCACCATAACTAAAAATAGATGGGACTAGAGGTGGAGGCTGGAGTTGATGCCTAGACCTAAGGGGAGGCAGAGAGAGATCGATTCCTTATAGTTCTTTGGTGGAGGTGAATCGATTTATCCTTTCGAGTCGTGACGAAAGGAGATCGATTCGAGAAGGATGAGAAAAAGCAGGGCTTGCAAGAAGAATTAGGGGCTATGAGAAGAATAGGAAAAAACAGAGAGGTGGAGGCGGATGTTAGAAGACTTAGGGCAGGATATGAGGCAAAGGCTGGGTTTGGGTGGGGTTTGGTGGGCTGACTAATTGGGCTAAGGGTGGGTTGGGGCTGGGTAACTGTTTAGGTAGGCTAGGCTGCTGGTGGGGAAGAAAGGTTGGGGCTGAGCAATGGGCTGTAGGGCCTACAGTATTATAATTTCGCATTTAGGGTTGAGTATTGGTTTTTCTGGTTGAACCCAACCCTAACCCGCAAAAGACCCAAATTGTCATGTTCGGGCTACAACAGGCGGAGTTTACCCTACAATCTGACCCTAACCTGCAACTTCGGGTCAGGTTCGGGTCGGATTAGGATGGTGGTCCCTCCTCCATCCCTTTTTTGTTGCAACGATTTTGTTACGGTCACCCCGAGCGGGTTGCGGCGGGTGACCGAGGCTCCGGTTTTAGCTGCGGGTCACGTTTTCGGCGTTCAGACGGCTCCGAGCCCTATCCGAGTATCATTTTGGCGAACCCCTCCGTATTTGAGGTCGTGTGGGTCCCGGACGTTTCCGCCAAAATATTTTTCTCGCGCCGGGGTTGTCGGGGTCGCCACGGGACGTCTGGCGGGCTCGGTAGCACTCCCGAGAGCTCAGTTTGGGAAGCCGTTTGTAGTTTTGGAGTCGTGGTGACGTCCCGGAGGTGGTTGTGGATTTTAATGTTTGGGACGGGACGTTCGGTTCCGGGCGACTCCCGGGGCTCGGGACGGGGATCCCGGGGCTCGGGATGGAAATTTTCTGACGGCTTTGGGGTAAGTTGTGTTTTAAATTAATATGGAGTTTATGGGTATTTTTATAGAATTTTGGAGTGACAGAATTTCGGTTCAGGTTGACACGCTCGCACGTCGGGTTTTGGTCTGGGTTCAGCGAGCTCGGTAGGACACTCCGGAAAGGTAAATGAATTTCTGAAAAATGTTCTGTTAATGTTATAATATTCTGAAGGTTGTGTCCAAGTTTCGTTAATTTTGGAATTCGGTAATTATTTTTGGGCAAAAAGAATTGGAACTTTCGGAAAAATTAGGAGTTAATTTGCAAATGGGTGCAAAATTAATAATAGAGAGCATGGGCACAGAAGCAGCCTTTCGGCAGCAAGTGGGGAGGTTTGGGACACTTGTCCATTTATCATTTTATTTGAAAAAGGGAAGAGATATAAAAGGCTAAAAATCAAAGATCATTCAGGGAACTCATTTCATTTCTTCGCTACTTCTTCTTCCTTCTTTCCTGCCGCCACACTTCTTCTCCTTCAAGCTCCATGGCTTCCAATTGTTCTTGCTGAAATCTTCAAGGGATTGGGTCCAAAAGATTGGTAAGCTTTCCCTCTTCTTCTCTTTCAAGTTTGGAAGCAAAGAAATGTTGGAAAAGAGAGGATTTTCAAGCTATGTGTTTACTCTTGTCTACATGCTAGAGTAATCTTCTCCCTCCCATCTTTTAGTATGTTGATCTTGGGCTTGAGGGGAGTAGGAATCTATGGTTGAATGTTGGAAAAACTCCATGGAAGAGGGAACCCTAGTGAGGCCGAATTGTTGATGATTTTTTCCAAAATTGTGTGTGTTTGTCTTCTTGAATCATGCTTTAAGTATGTTGTTCCTAGCATGATTCTAAGATTATCTATGGTTTTAATTTGATGAAAAGCATGCTAGGAAGAATTCCCAAATAGGCCGAATTGTTCAAGGAAGGGTTTTGTTGATTTTGAAGCAATTGGTTGGTAATCTTGCTTAAGAAATGTAATTGGTGATTAAAGAGTGCAAATGGAACTTTGTTTGGATTGAAATGGAAGTTGGGTGAGAAAACCCCTCTTTGGCCGAATTGAAAGGTGAAGGGGTTTTGTTGATTTTGGTGTAATTGGTTAGTAAGCATGCTTAGGAAGTGGAATTGGTGATTAATATGATTATTTGGAAGCTTGAATGGTTTGATTTGGAAGTGTGGTGAAAAATTGGTTAAGGGTCAAAATGTTCAAATGAAACTTTTCCATGTTAAGGTTGTGTTTAGGTTGGTTTGGATCCTAAATTGGTATTGTGGGTGAAAATAGGTTCATAATGGTGGTTGAAACATCATTTTCGGACAATGGTAGGAAAAGTTAGGTTTATGCGGGTTTTCCGGGAAAGGTGTCCGGAATGTGGGTTTAAAGGTTGAAATGGGTTTGGTGGTGTATGAATAACAATGTTCAGGCTCGGTTTGTAAAACCGAGCTTTCTGTGGATTTTTGCGGAAAATGCGGGTTTGTGCGAGAATTGTTTTACGGGGTTTGTTTGGATGTGTTCGATCCAACTATGGTTGTCTGACTTGATTCTGCGTTGGTGGAGTAGCGCGGATCCGTAGGAGCCAAGTTGTGCATTTCGGCCTGGGAGTCGGTATTTTCCGAGTTTTGGGCTGCGGGGCAGCGTTTCAGAGGTAAGGGCTTAATTTGGTAAAATTTACGTTTGTTCTGCTCCATATGTGTTATCAGGTATGATATCTCTGCTGTGTTTGTATGCTTTATTTATATGTTCTGATACTCTGGCGAGGCCCGTATGGTTGGAGAGACCACTGGTGCTCCTTGATTCTGTTCTGCGAATCCGCACCGGTAGTGCCGATACTTCTGATCTGTGTCCGCACTGGAGGGTGCCGACATTGTGTATATCCGCACTGGGGTGCCGATATATACGTGACCCTACGACAGTTTGGGGATCGCGACCCCGGCCGATGCCGTGCTATACATTACTCGCTCGACCAGTATATTCGACCTCTGCCGAGGGCTGTCGTTCTGGTCGTTACGGCAGTTGGACCGCGTATGTTGATTCCGATTTACGTTATACTTTATGTTCATATGTACATGCATATCTTTGTGATATTCTGCTTTTGCGAGTGTTGCCTGTGGGCAAACCGCACTTTACCTTAAGCCCTTACGGGTCCTTTCGAGGACTCACCCCTTTTATCTGTTTACCACTTTCAGGCCGTCACGACAAGCAACCGGCGGAGTAGAGGTTCGCGGTGCTTCTTTCACTTTGAGGTTGGGTTGCGGCAGCGGTACCACGTGCGGAGGTCGCAGATTCCGCGCTAGGTATTTATAGGATTTTGAATACGGCTCTGTCAGAATCGCATGCATATAGGTCAGATCATGTTTTGGATATGTGTATATATATTTGAGATATATTCTGTTCTGTTGTCTTGAGTCGAGGGCGGAGCCCCGACTTGCCTATATTGGTAATCTTTGTTTAATTGTGGTGCTGGTGAATTTTGTGTTTGTGGCAATGATAGATGTTGGATAAACCATGAATTGCATGTGTGGTAGAAGCAAGATGGTTAAGCATGCTTGCCTTGTATGAGTTTTAGGTTGCTAGTTGTTACTCAACGATTACGTATTCGAGCTCGATGCTCCGCCGCGTTTTCCGCCGTAATTCCTGTTTCCGACGTCGCGGCCGGCTCCGCCTCCGCAACCGGGCGGGGTGGTGTGACAGATTTTCTTTTTGTGACATCCCTAAATGTTTGTAACTTTTCATGTTCAGTAAATTTTTTGGGATAACACTAGATCTTTTTTTATTCTCTGATTTGATCTCACTAACTTTACCCACTCTACTCATTTAACTCTTATCTTAATGTTTTACAATCTGATTTGATAACACTAACTGCATCCATTTCACCCAATAAGCTCTTTTCTTTCATAAGTGTAGTTTTTTCAAATTTTCACATTTTTCTACTCATCTTAATCTCCATGCCAAAACAATATAAAAAATAATGGATGGAGGGAGTAACATGCAACTATCAATGTAAATAAGCAGGGTCCTCAGTTTTCTTTAGTCCTTCCCTATCTCATCAATGGAGGACTAGTATTCGAGTACTTTGGGTACTTCAAAGAATATTATAGCTGATAAGTGTTGGCTCATGAAAAATAGTTCAGTTTGATTTTATAATTGAGTGGGTAAAGGATAAATTGTCAAATTGGAAAGCCGTCACTCTCTCCCAGGCTGGATATGGGTTAAGATTAAATCTGTGATTCAAGCAATGCCTGCCCATTTGATGAATTGCCTTCTCTTATCTACAGATGTTGTGGATGATTTGCACTCTCTTTCCACAAAATTATTTTGGTCACATAATATCAATGAACAGAAATGTTGTGGTGTGCTTGGGATCGCTTATGTAAGTGTAAAGGGGCTGGAGGATATTGTTTTCGAGATATAGAATCTTTCAACAAAGCTATGTTAGCAAAGCAATGCTGGAGATTAGTGTGTTCGCCATCCTCCCTAATCTCTCGGGTGTTTAAAGGCAAGTACTTTCAGGATTATACTATTCTTACTACTCCATCTCCTGAAGGTTTTGGTTCTGTTATATGGAAGATCTCTAATGGCAAGGTGAGATCTACTTCAAAAAGGAGGCTATTGGCGAATTGGATCCCGCACGGAAGTTCAAGTTTGGGGCGATGATTGGCTTCCGATAGATTTAATCATTGTTTGTCCGGAGAATCTCTCCAATCTTCGAGTCTCGAACCTGATAAATCCGCATACCTGGACATGGAAAAAAGTGACATTGAAGCTTTATTTCACCCGATGGATGCTGAACAGATTTGTTACCCCCCTTACCGTGGAAGTGTACGGGTGATTAGGATTGTCGCTAATCACCATGATTACACACTTTACTCGGGGGTAACAGCGCACACAGAACACACAATCAGTAAGTGAGCCACTCTAACCCCAGGGCCACTTAAAATTTTTGATCATAACAATGATCGAGCATGATAATCATTATCAATCACACCCAGGATCCTGACTTGCGCATTTCTGAACACAAGGTCATAAAATGGTACATACCTGGACAATTTCACAATTCCTGCACAACACACATATTTCCGTACATCTATCCATTCATAACAGAAATTCAGCACACATTTTCACAAACTTTTCCCAAACTCACAACCGATTTTCAGCACATGTTTCATACTCTTCCGAATTCAGCACAAATCCAAATATGATACTACTACAAGTACGCATGCCATTTACGGTATATAGAGCCGAAATATTCAATTGGAATACATACGAGGCGTGCGAGGGTGACACTCCAAGGTCCAACCACAATCCTCGACGTAATGATGTCAGCTTTGCTACACCTATAAGAAAGTTTAATCGTGAGTAACCTTTGGTCCTTATTTATATAATCCGAATTCAAAGTTGAACGCTTGCACACACAATTCCAAACTAAATCCATACCACTGAAATCTGAACTTACTAAGCCCAGAACTTAATACACATGCCAGAAAGCCCAGAACATGCAAATTTCACCGATTCACACAAAGTAACCATTTCAACCGAATTTCCCTGTTGGAATTCTTGCGCACCAAGATGACCTGGGCTAGCTAAAAGTAGCTAAGCACAGCTCAACTCAGCTCAATCTGAGTGTTTGAGCTAGAGAGATGTGTATCTGCTCTTAGTGAGCTGATATGAGCTCAAGGAGCTCAATGAATGATTTAATGTCTTAGACTAGCTCTATGTGAGCTTAGTACAAATGTGTCTAGGCACCTTTTGACGAAGAGACGTCTCTTGGCGGAAAGGTGCGTAAATTGGTGAAAAGGTGCCGAAGAGGGCCAAGCACACCTTCGGCTATGGCCGAAGGGTGCCGAAAGGGCACCCTAAGGGGGCCTTGCACCCATTCGGCCATAGGCCTAGGGGTGTGAGTGCCCCTTCGCCCTAGGTGCCTCTAGGCAAGGGGATGCACCCCATGCCTTGCACCATTCGGCCAAAGGGACATGTCTCATGTCCCGTGGTCGAATGGGCAAGGGGCATGGGTCACCTCCTGCCCCTTCACCATATTATTTGGATATTTAATTAATTAGTTAATTAATTTCCTATTAGACACAATTATTTATTTATTTCTTTTCTAATTAATTACTTAATTGAAAAGGCAAAAGGCATGAGACATGTCTCATGGACCAAGGGGCATTGGTTGCAGCCATTGGCCCTAGAGACATGTTACTTCGCAAATGAGGAAGCATTGTGCCCCTCATTGGCAGCCCGTCCTCTTATAAATAGAAGGAGGATGACGCCATTATCATCATCCCTTTGGCATCATTGCCTCTCATCTCTTCTCTCTCAATAAGCATTCTATTTAGAGTTTTGTGGGTGGAACTTGAAGAAGTTTTCATTTCCCATAATTCACTAATCACACCCACGTAACTCCATCCAAACATACGATCCGAAAATCAACATTTCCCTTCACTAATCACACACGTACTCCACACATCACACAGAGCCAAATTACCAAAAATTGGCATGCCGATTCCCACAACAGACATCCATTGGCATACACCGATTCAAACACAACTCACATACACATGACTGACAACTGATCATACGGAATCACACACACTGCACACACTAGCCGAAATCCCGGGACCAAATTCACACACATTCACAACAGAAATCTGATCATACGGAATCATACACAATACAGATCTTACCCCTTATCCCGCACAGACAATCACACAACACACTGATCGGAATGTACAATTAGTAACTGAAATAGCACAACACAAAAGCTAACCCCCGGATTTTTACTCGGCGGGTTGCTTGTCAGCACTTTTTCCTGAAATGGGAAAATAAGGGGTAAGTCCTCGAAAGAACTTAGTAAGGGTGCAGGTATAAGCATGGTGTAAATTGTCGCATAAGAAACCTGCATCCAAAGCGAAAACGCAGAATGTATGATATATAACAAAATATAGATGCAGACACATGCTCAAACAATGCAATTTCAACCAAATGTAATACAGTTCAAACAACGATTTATAATGAAGTTAGGCAGAATGACGGTCTTCCCGGCCTTAGCCGAGGCACACACTAGAGCATGGCCAACAGAATCAGATACAGAAGAGCATGGCCAGCTCGGGGTCGCGATCCCCACCGTCATATCAGAAACACCTTAAAGGTGTATTAGAATGCTACACCATTTGGGTGTAGCAACAAATCCCATAATGCTACACCATTTGTGGTGTAGCAGCACACCCTCGATGTTGATCCTGAATCCTACAAACCAATGCTTATATCACGAGACTAGGTTTAGCGTCACCGGACCACCCCTCTGACTAAACCTAGCTTCAATATATATTCTGCTACGCATGCTGAATAATGCAGTACCAGAAGACACACTGAACCCTTACCTTTCACTGGAGTCCGAATGGAATTTCTCGATCAACGGTGCCGATACGGATTTCGAAGAGTTTATTGCACTTCCGACTACCCCTGTTCACATATGATCCATGAGACGAATACACATTCAGAATTCACAAATCAATCCACATCTATGGCGCCAAAATTAGTGCTCGGGCAGGAAAAAACGGCTTTCACATACGGCCTTTTCTGGAAAAACCGAATAGCACAACACGTATAACTCTTCACCCTGATTACAAATATACCCTTACCTTCTGTCAAATCAAGCCTGAAGCTGAGTTTCTATTCAGAAATTCAGAACAATTTCGGCAGCACTTCTACAAAGATTCAGCTCCCACTCCTGACACAAAAGACGTAATAGAAGGTGCAAGGAATGCTTAGGAACCATAAAATCAACCGTAGGAGAAGTTCTATAAATATGGAGCAATTTTCAGAAGCTCACGGTTTCCAAACGGAGCTGAATTCACAAAATCTGATCCGTAATAACTTTCTATCTCATCACAAGGATCAGTTTGGTATGCTTACCTCAAAGCTTCTTCGAGTATTGGAGGAGATCAGTTTTTGAGCTCAACCATGGTGTTTCAATGGAGAAAGTTTCGGCAGAGAGGAGCAAGGAAGATGAAGATGAGCAAATAATGCCTTTTGGCATTTTGTTTTTCCTTTTATATTTTCTTCTCCCTTTTCCCCCATTTTCCATAAAAATTGGGACAAGTGTCCCACTTCTTTCCTTCCACCTTCTTAGCCGCCACTTCTTTGTCTTTTCTTCCAAATTATTGGCTTCATTTTCTTCTTTTTACACTTTGGCCCCCAAACTTTTAAAAATTGTAATTTAGTCCAACCCGAAACTTGCAACTTTCAAACCGCTTTTTCGATCGGAACGAAATCTGAACACAACTCTCGGGACATCATATCACACACAAATCATGCTTCACATGTTTAATTATAAGTCCCAAGTCACACACCATTGGCGCCACCACATTGTTCATCGCGAGCCAATTTAACCCGAGCAAATCCCGACGTGTGTGCTTGCTAGCTTAACCAAGTAATCCCGTCATGTGTGCTTAGCTCGGTTATCACCACAAGTAATCCCGAGTCCTAACATGCCACACACCATTGGCGCCATCAAATTTTTCATCCCGAGCCCCGAGTGTCGCCCGAGAACGAACGTCCCGACATGTAAGCATTCTTGAAAATGTTACCTAGAAAAGATCTGGGAGCCATCTGACCAACAGAAAACATTCCCCGCGTGCTTGGAACGGAGCCCCGGGATACATAGAACAGAGCTTGCGATCAATGAAAATGTGTCCCACAAATTTTTAACAAAACCCGGGCCTTCATTGAAATATCCCATGACGAATACAAACCACGAGACCTCAATTACTCGAAAGAAACGCTTGATAGAAATCCAGACTTTCATAATCTGTTTGTTAAACCCGGTTTAGCTATTTATCAGATAAAATTATATAAACCCGCAGGGGTGACTGTAACATATTTAGCAAATCCCTCTTAGTTCTCGTGCCCCGCATGATATCTTTGCTTGGGGTATGGAGGATTCTAGACAGTTCACAGCTAGGTTTGCTTACTATCTTGCATATGCAGATAAATTTAAGGCAATCCTCTCCAGGATGATACTTTTTTCTAAAGGGTTCTAGCTAGGGCTGTAAATGAGCCGAGCCGTTATCGAACTTACTCAAGTTCGAACTCGGCTCGTGTGTTATTGAGCAATGTATTATCGAGCTTCGAGTTTGAGCCGAGTTCAGGGCTCGATAATTTTATCGAGCAGAGTTCGAGCCGAGCCGAGTTCGGTTTGATTGCTTATCGAGCTATCAAGCAATAGATACTAAAAAGAACCTATGATAATTCATATGTAAATAATTAAAGTAGTAGGACCTAATTTACAATAATTATAAAGTATAATGAGTAATTTGAAAGTAGTACGACCTAGTTGACTAAAATTATAAAGCACCAAAACTAAAATTACAAAATAGCATATTTCGAGCTATCGAGCGAACTCGAGCGTAGTTTGAATACTTATTGACACGTTTTGAGCAGCTCGCGAGCAATCGAGCCGAACTTGAGCAATCAATCGAGTTGAGTTCGAGCCCGTATCATGATGGCTCGTCGAGCTATCGAGTCGAACTCGAGCTCGATCAAAAACTTTTGAGCCGAGGTCGAGTTGAGCACAGTTCGAGCTCGGCTCGCCTCGTTTACAGCCCTAGTTCTAGCGCCTTAAACTTCCACCGAGAGTTCATACTTTCTTATGACGACCATGTGCCAATATTTTGCCGACAAAAGATGGTTTAGCTGGTCGAGGTATGAATGTGAGCCTGACATGTGATGTTTGTTTATCTGAGGATGATTCTATCTCACACTTCCCGTGGGAATGCCTAATAGCGAAACAGGTTTGGATCCGGTTGGATGTCACCGGCCCACAAGCTTCAGTTGATTGGACTAGTTGGTTTTATGAGAAAGTCTCAGGTGATCCCTCTTCTCTCTTGGTTATTGCAGTAACGCCTTGGTATTTATGGATGAACAGGAACTCGGTACGTCATGATCAGAAGTGTACTTTACCTTCGGTTATGACGCAAAGATTACAACATGGATTTCTTCTTGGCTCGGATATACCCCAACCATGGATGGTGCCATTTGGTCAGGATACCGCAAGTGTACGGTGGTCCATATAGACTTAGGAGTCACATGCATGCTTGCAAAAGTGGCATTTTGACTATTTGTCCTCAACTTCTCATGCTTCATCCACTTTGGCCCATAACTCTCCTTGTACCACTTTAGTCCCTAGATCTTGTTCATTGCTCCAATCTAATCCTTTTCATATCATTCTTGCTCAAGTATCTCCCGAACATATTCCTACAAAAATCATTGCGTAAAATAATAAGAACTTAGCAATTAATTGAATTTATATGCAAAATTGATGGTAAAATATATACTATAATTTGCACTCATCACCATTTGCAGGAAGATGAGTCGCGCGGCTATAGGAGTGGTGGCTCGCGATTCTTCTAGACATGTGGTGTTTGCCCTTTCCTACAGCTTCTCCTATATTGGATATGATATTCTTTATCTTGAGGCTCTAGCATTGCACTGGGGTTGCCAGGAAGCATATCGGCTTGGGATGAGGATGGTGATGATGGAGTTCGACTCTTTGCTTCTTGTCACGGAGCTTCGGAGCTCACGGTAGCCTTCTCGCTACCCTTTTGGCGTCATCATTGGCAATATCTTGTTTTATTTTTCTCTCATCACCTCTCATATACTGTCAGTTTTATTCCACGCTCCATTAACGGTGTGGCTCATTGTGTTGCTCGTCAAGGCTTACAGCATTTGGCTAGATGTAACTGGTGGCTCACTCCCCCCATTTGGTTGTTATCGGTACTAGCCGCTTGAAATTGAATGAATTCATTTCCCCTCAAAATAAAAAAAAGCAAGGTCCACACTTAACCAACACTCTTCATCTTCTTCGATAGCTTTAGGACATATTCAACAAAGAATGATTTAATGAAGATTCGATTAATTTTAGGATATTTTGTATGTGTAGATGATGTAAACACAACAAACAAGTTCTATGTGAACGTACACACCCATAATCAATAACTGTTATCCACAACTATGTAGGATATATTTTACATTTTATAATGATATCAACGGACACCACTCTATTTACACTGGATCTGTTGTTGCTGCCTCTGGTGGTGGACTCCTGTTTTTGGACTGCTTATGGTACATAAAGTACAAAATCAGTTGCACCGCTCCCAACAAACATCCCAACGGATTAGGGATCTATTTCAGCACTAGAATCCGTTTACTTCTAGAAAAAGTTTAATCTTTTTTTTTCTTTATTCTATTCATAAAATATCAAACTTCCACAAAGTGAAGAAGAAAACTCACAGTTACAAAGAGATCATGTCCAAGCAGGCCGTAAACCAACCATGACGTCGAGCAGAGTAATGTAAAGAGTGATGGGAAGAACGGCATGAACTCAACACTCTTTGTTTGTATCACCACCTTCTGCAAACCAAAAAAAAAAAACGTTGAAATTGCCAACATTCAACAATGTAGGACTCAAACGACGGTCAAGATCACCCGTTCCACTTTTATGTG
The DNA here is from genome assembly GCA_024586325.1 of Stellera chamaejasme. Lineage (NCBI taxonomy): Eukaryota > Viridiplantae > Streptophyta > Magnoliopsida > Malvales > Thymelaeaceae > Stellera > Stellera chamaejasme. The sequence goes on from JANJPE010000013.1 coordinate 110,142, forward strand.
TCCCCTACGTTTCCCCCATTATAAATGGTCAACGATCTTAATCATTTATAGCGGGAACATGAAGAGGGCACATGAAAGTGGGACATACATATGATCCTCCCTCAAGGACGCTCAAGATCACTGTTCCAATTTTCTGCGTCATTTCCTATCCCCCGCTATAAATGGTTAATGGTGTTAATCATTTATAGTGGGGACACAGAAAACCGAGACAGATGATCCTCTCTTCTCAAACGATTACAATATTTCGTGAATTTAAGGAGGATTGCTCACCATTATAGAGAGCGGGGAGCCATACATCATCACGAGAGAATACCGCTGCCACAGAAGTGCTTCCTAGAGTTTCTTCCATGGAGGGCAAAGAAGGAGACTAAGGCAACCCCAGAAAAAGCAAGGATCCCCAAAACGAAAAGGATTATGATTTTGATTCTCTCCTTTCTCGGAGCATATGTTATGAAGATCAGAATGTAAACGGTTTCAAGTGCTGCTCCTCCACCATTAATGGTGAGAACAAGTAAGTTGTCCTTTGAGATGAGCGGCAGTGCATACCAAGTGTAGAGGACACAATTCATCCAGGCCATTACGTATGGAATCCCAGAGAATTTCTCTGTTGATCCCTGTTTTACAATCCTTTTAAAAGTAAGGCTGCGTGCATCAAACATCAAATTTTTGGCATGAAACTAATCAGCAGGAATCAAATGACTATTCTTGTATAGAACTAATGGAAAGAATGAGAGGGAGGGAGAGAGGGATTACATTGGAGAGAGGAAGAGTAATGAAGCTGTGGCATTTCTGAAATCGAGACAAAATCAAATTAGATTCAAGTCGAAACATAGGAGCTTAATGAAGACACTACGTCGAGAAAGCAGGCTCTCTTGCGGCCCATCACGCGGTAGAGCGCGATATCTGCGCGGGATGGGCCGTAGTAGACGCCGCAGTAAAAATGGGCGCAGTTAGCCACCTCACTGCGGGCATGGCCGCAGTATAAGTATTTTTTATTTAAAAAAAAAGTGGATGAATCCGGATGAATATTCATCCGGATTCATCCACAAATACCAGAAAAACCCAGAAGAAGAATGGTGACCAAGGTGCAGCGGCGGCGGCGGCGGAGCGGTGGTGGTGGAGCAGCGATGGTTGAGCATCAGTGAAGAAGAAGAAGAAGAAGAATAAACATAGGAGAAGAAGAAACATAAGAGAAGAAGAAGAAAAAACGCTGGAGAAGAATAAGAAGAAATAGGAGAAGAAGAAGAAGAAATAGGAGAAGAAGAAGAAGAAGAAATAGGAGAAGAAGAAGAAGAAGAAGAAGAAGAAAACATAGGAGAAGAAGAATAAACATAGAAGAAGAAGAAGAAGAAGAAGAAGAGGGAGAGGAAGAACTGAGAAGGAATTCAGAGAAGAAGAAAGAGATTAGTATGAATTGAAGAAGAATGGCGGAGATGAAGAGAAAGAGGAGTTTAAACCCTAAAAAAATTTACTGCGGCCTTACTGCGGCATGGGCCGCAGTAAATCCTACTGCGCTAACAACTGCGTCATTTACTGCGTACATGGGCTCACTGCGGCCCAAACCGCAGTAAGGGCCGCAGTGAGATTGGGCTTCCCCACGTAGTGAGAATAGATCAAAGAAGAGTGAACTCTATCTGTGGTGCTTTAAGTTACGTCATTAATCTATTTGGATCTTATTTCAAGATTTTTTTAGTACTTTTATCAGTGGAGTTACATTTTTATTAGCCTCTTGTTACTTTTCCGTTAAAATCACTATTTATATGAGGGTATTTAATAAATGTTCATTTTTAATATTCAACTTAACTCAACTCTTTTAAAATCTACAAAATAACCCTAAAATTTTAAAACCAACCCTACTACCTCCCTCTTCAGTCTTCCTGGGGCCACTGCCGCCACCACTTGCCTCTATCGACGCCCTCACACCAGTTGTTGCCACCTTTGCATTGACCCCCGTCACCCTCACACCGAGCCTCCACCGCCAACATTTATCTTCAGTACCGTTCGCGGTGAGCCCCTGAGCCCTAAGCCAACCTTCCTCCTCCAGCAGCTTCGCCTGGCCTCCACCAAGCCTCATCCCGCCCCACCATGACCCTGATTTGCCTTCACCCGTGTAGCTTTGAGCTGACTTGGCCCACCTGGCTGCGCGATGAACTAGATCTGCACATGCAATGGTCAAGCAAGGCAAATCCAGCACGGGTGTGGTTGGGATGGTTGCAGGTGGCTCGATGGTGGCGCATGGCGGGGTGGTGGTAGAACAACAAAAAGAGGGGTGGTAGGGATGAGGTAAGTTTGAATGTGGGAAGAAGGAAGATGAGGTGTGTTTGTAAGTTTTGAAAATAACTGGGTTAACTTTGTAGTTTTTGCAAGACTAATAGTTAAGAATTTTCACGTGAATTCCTGAAAAGTTAACAGTAAAAGTGACAAAGGGATCTCAATAGGAAGAAAAAAAATGTAATTTAAACACGAAAATGATATAAAATCTTTAAACAACAGATAACCGTGTAACTTAAGGAATCACGTCGGGTCATTACTCAATAAAAGAAAGCACAAAGATGCTTGAGAACCCACCAAAAGCTCCGAATAACAAATGCAATAAAGCCATGATCTTCGACTGTCCACCTAATAACCAAATATATTCTGGCAGAAACTGAACTGGGTAGACAGTACTCTTGCTCTTCAGCCAAGGAATCGATTTCAGTATTTATAATGGAAGAAAGTGAGCACCCTGTGAACAGGTTTAGGTAGAGGGGTGCTTTCACTGTGATTTCAGGCGTTTGAAAAGTGTGAAGAAAGGTACTCAGAACGAATTAATGGCAGAAAAAAATCAAACAAATCTCTAAATGATTTGCCTTTTTTTTTCTTTCTCATTTAGGTCAAGGAAAAGAATTCCGGTCCGGGTTTGAGCATCTCTCCGGAGCGTCTGGGGGTGCGACTGGCCGTCAGCGGCCGTCGATGGAGGAGCTCCGGTTGCAGAGGTGACGGCAGAAGCTGACGGAGCTTGTGTGTGATCTCTCTCTCTCTCTCTCTCAGGAAATTCTTTTTACGTTTTTTGTTGCTCTGTCTCAGTTTTCTTTTGTTTTGTGTTTTTCTTTTGTTTATGTTTCTGTGTTTGTTTTCCACTCTTTGATTTGTTCCTCTATTTTTACGGCACTTACAGATGAAATCAAGAGAGAATTTCTTCAGTTGGGCGAATGGCCAAAAACGAGGATCTCACTGACCAGTTCAAAGACCATAATGTGCAGAGCAAATTTAGAAAAATAAAAGAATTACTATAATGTCAACATTGTTTTTTCATATACGAAAAATCAAGTTGACTAGAGACTTGTTACCTCCTAAAGTGACTCTTACTCTTAATTACCTTCTGCCAAGCATTTAAAACGTTATTATTATTGAAGATGATCAAGATCAATAGATTATAAGTAATGATCAAGTGTTTAATTTTGATTATCAAATTGGTATTCATGATATAAAAGTGACAATCAAATTTTAGGCACAGTGACTCAACTTTACAAGGGTCTGAACTCCAACTCCATGTGACTCAGTAACCGAACCCTAAGCCAACCCTTGACCCACCTCTAGTGGTGCGACTAGGGATGGATATTGAATCGATCCGCATTGATCCATCTTTGATGGATCACTCAATAAATTGCTCCACGCTTTTCGTGGATTGATCTGCATTTATCATATTGACTCCACATACAGTGAGTAAAATATAGTTGTGAAACCTTTGATTCACTTAATTTTTGGGTCATTGCCACCCTCGCCAGTGGAACGCTGCTGGAACCGCCGTTGTTGTCACCACCGTCGGCATTGTCATTGCAACTGGCACCACCGTCGTTGTCAGCACCACCACTGCTGCAAACCATTTAAAACATAATAAAAAAACATTTCTTTCCTTAATTTATAATAATTATATAGTGTCTAGAGTGATATGCAATATTGTCTATTACAAGAGTTTATACTATTTTTACTAATTTATAATAATTACATAGTGTTTAAAGTAATATGTAAAATTGTCTATTAGAGTTTATATTCACTACGTAGAGAAGCTAAGGATTTACTGCGGCGGAGGCCGCAGTAAACCGATTTACTGCGGCTTACTGCGGCCTCTGCCGCAGTAAATATCGCAGCATTTACTGCGGCATTTACTACGGCGGAGGCCGCAGTAAACCGATTTACTGCGGCATTAATTTACTGCGGCGGAGGCCGCAGTAAGCCGGTTTCTCTACGTAGTGATTGTTTATTGATATATTTTACACATTTCAGTGATAAAGAAACCGTTTGATAAATTATATTTCATCCATCCATTTTTTATTGCAACACTTTCTTTTTTGGGACGTCTCTAAATTTTTGTAACGTTTCCTTTTTATAGTAAGCTTTTTCAAATAAATTTACCAATTTATCTTTTCAACCATCTTACTTTTTGTTTTTTATTATCTAATTTGACTTCACTAACTCTCTCACTTCACCCACAAAACTCTTCTTTTAATATTTTATTATCTGATATGGCCTAACTCCACTCACATCACTCATTCTATTGTCAAAATTCTACATCTTTCTACCATTTTTAATCCTTGTACCATATCAAAATGTTACAATAATTTAGGGATGGAGGGAGTAACAAACCGTCTGTAACAAAAAGCAATAGTGTCTATCATTTGAAAACATTGGAAATGAACCAAATCATAACCAAATATGAGTATCACTACGTATTTGATTGGCCACTTGGAGCGGCCAATCCGTTACATCACCGCTCCTACCGTAGTGGTTAAGGGCGTTGTTTTCATCGCTCCTACCAGCTTCGCTTTTGTTGACGTTGCCGCTTCAAATAGCTTCAATCGTAGTGATTAAGCCGCTACAACATATTTTATGAATTAAAAAATTATACCAGATCTGGAAACGAATTCCAGATCTGGGTTTGAAAATTCATCAGCATTCATCGCACGAAAGCCAGAAACACAAACGCAAAATTCATCCAAATTCATATCTTCAACACTTTTATTCATCACAAAACCAAAACTTTCATTTAAACTCATATCTAAATCATTTTCTATTCATATTTAACCAAAAAATACAAAAACAACTCAAATATTCTACAAAAATAAAATCAAAATAAAATCTACAATACAATACATGAATCTACACTATAATAACCAAGATCTTGAAAAACTCAAACAAACTCGGAGCTTCATCAACGTCGGTCCGCGTCAACCTCCATCGGTGCCTCTCCACATCCTCCACCGTAGCAGCCACCAAGTCCTTGCCGTGTGTAGATGATCAAATAGAAGACGAACGCACGACGGAGACAAGGGTGGAGCAAAGAGAAGGAATTTTTTTTTGAGAGGGAGAATGAGAAAAAATGGTGAGAGAGAGAGATCTGAAATTAAAATGGGAAGATGGAGAGTTCGAGAGAGCGAACTTTGTATCAAATCTGGACGTGAAAGAGCGGACTTTAATCGAATTTAATGTTTTGAAGCGGCCTTGTAATGATCGCAACTGTTACAAAGCTAAAATATCTTCTTTTTTACGCTTTGTAGCGGCCAAAACCGCTACAAGGCCGTTACAAAACCTTCAGCAACTATGTAGTATATATGATACAATCGTTTATAATGTATATTAAAAATTATTAAAATATATGAATTAATATTAGAAACTGTTAGGCTAACCAAATACTGAGTATTTGTTACAATAGTCTACGTTGTCTATTATAAACCATTATAATGTCTAAATAAATATTTGAAACTGTCTAAATGAATTTTGAAATTATATGAATTAAATTGCAGAAGTGTAACTGATTCTCCGGAAACTCGTACGGACTTCCTTAGGAGCAGCGCGTTGGTGGAATCCACCCTGATCAACTTCCAAATCGTTCATAACGAAGACATTCCCAGATCTGAACGATTACTATACAAACTTCAGATCTAAACGAAAAAGTGCAAAAATGTTTGTGGGACGGACTCCACCTCACCTAGCACAAACTTCAGATCTGAATGATTACTATACACCTTAGAGAAGGAAAAATCCTTACATCAACCGTCACTAACGTTACCGGTAGAACACCAGCGATCAGAGCCACGTGATCTACAATCAGAGACATGCCGGCAGTTGCGATTGGCATATGTGATTTGTACCAGCAAGGAGACGCACGAGAGGCCTTCATCATCCGCGTTGATCATCTCTCCGACTTTATCGTTGCGGCGAACCGGCGTTCACTGGAAGTCTCTTTAGGTTCAGTGAAATCTCTCTCCAGATCTAGACGTTGCCTTAATGTTCATCAAGATCTCGAAGATGGAGATCGTGGTGGCTGATGACAAAGATCGCAAGGCTCTCGCCTTCCGTTGGTGACCCACGACGCTTAGGTTGTCGTCTGCCTGCGATGGCCAGCTACAATGTTCTAGCGGCGGTAGAGGTCAATGGATATAATGATGGTGGAAAGTTTTTTGGACCTGCACAATGACGCTTCAATATTTGAGGGAAAGCTAAGTTAGTAGTATAGTGGACAATTTGGTCTTTGCATGGGTAGAAATTTTAACACCTATGTGGTAAATAACCTCGTCTTGAATTTCCTAACCCAATCTCTCTTTTAAAAAAAAACTTGAAGGGAATACTTAGATCTTGGAAAGCTTTTCCTGCCTTAAGAATCTCACGCAAAACACCGTGTCATCCCCTTCCTCATTTCTGATGGACCATAATCCGTCATCCCCGCCTCTGGATACTTCTTTATATACTCGAGTCCACATACTATCTTTCTCACAAACCTCCACACCACTTTCCTAACAAACCCAAATTGTTCCCTTTTGAACTATTCACATTGAGCCTGAACTCAAAATCACAAAAACATTTCTCCAACTTAGCCTAACTTTGGTGGTCGAATTTTTTTGGGAGTTGTCGTTGTTTTCAAGTTAGTGGTGGATTTAAAGCATGCTAGGATTGCAAGTTAAGATTTTTTAGAGTTAATTACGGGGGTTGTAGAAGTTACCGAGGTGTGTTCCGGGTATGTCTTATTTTTTATTTATGGGGGTGCAAGTTGTTGGAATTTTTGGCGCACCATGTTCTTTTAAGGTAGTACTTGGGCGCAAACAAAGCTAAAAGAAGCTTACCTTAGCTCAATGTAGCTAGAAGTAGCAATACTTAGCTAGAAGTAGTTAAACTAAGCTCATCTCTAGCTAGAAGTAGCTAGATACAGCTCAAGTCAGCTTAAGTTAGCTCAAGGAGCTCAACTTGAGCTCATACTAGCTATATGTAGCTAGACTCAGCTCAAAGTGAGCTCTTCCAGCTAGAAGTAGTTGTGTGCAGCTCAACTCTAGCTCAAGTTAGCTAGAAGCAGCTAACATTAGCTCAAGTTGACTAGAAGTAGTCAACTTCAGCTCATGGTAGCTAAAAGTAGCAACTCTCAGCTCAAGACAGATAACCGAACTCATGTTGACTAGAAGTAGTCAACTTGAGCTCAAATGAACTAGTCTTGATGGAGAAGTGATTTTCAACTCAATGTGAGCTGAAATGAGTTCTATAAAACTCAACTATGTGAATTGTGGCAATATGGAACATTTGTGATGTTTCATAAGTGTTAACTATCCATTAGTATCCTTTTATACAAAATAAGGATATTTTGGTAAAAGGACATGACATTGACTATTGAGGTGCATGATGTATGCACCCTAGTGCATGTGTGCATACTCCTTGGTGGTTATTTGATGATAACTGGCCAAAAGGGAGTTGGTTTTCCGAAAAGGTACCTCCTTGGGAGGCACCCTTTCGCTAATAAAGGTAGTTACCAAGCTTTTGGTCTTGTTTATGAACAAGGGGAGGGAAGGAACTCCCTTGGCCGCCAAGAGGGAGTTAAAACTTCCCTTGTAACCGCCTCTTCACCTATAAATAAAGGGAAGAGGCCGGCCACACTTTTTACACTTGACACTTGACATTTTCCTTCTCCATTTTCTTCTCTCTTCTTGGCCGAATTTCTAAGGCAATTCCTAGAGCATTTCGAATGGAAAATACTTTGTGTTTATTCAACACAAAATTGCCCCTTTCCATCACATGCAATCTTCCCTCTTGAAGCAACTTGAAGCCTTGAAGATACAAGAAGATTCGGCATCAACATTCTTGGAACTTGAAAGCTTGAAGAAAACGTTTTCTAGGAGCAAGGAAGAGGTTTCCCTTTGCTATTTTCAAGGGTGCAAGGTACGCCACTATCATCTCCTTCTTCCTCCTTCTTCTCCTCTTTCTTATTGTAAAATTGGAGATGCATGATTATGGAAAACACATCATGCTATGAATCTCTAAATGAAATGAAGTAATCCGCTTGTTATACACATGAATGAGATTATGTGAAGATCTAAAATCAACACAAGTTTGATTTGTATTATGCTGGAACAACTATTGTATTTTTATTTTGATTTTCCTTTTGATCAATAAATTATTGTTGTTCAAAAAAAAACTTAGCCTAAATTGATTTCCTATTTTCCCAATGGCCACACAAAAAAAAAACTTATTACTAAGGATCTCAAGTCTTTTCACAATTGCCTCAGGGACTCTAAATAATGAAAAATAATACTTCCTCGTCCCATAAATATTGTTGTATTTGACATTATTGTTTTAAGTTGTAGTAGTTTACTCAAAATTTTAGTAAAATAAATAGTGAAAAAAAATTCAAAATAAAATATATCTAAAAAATGTAGATTTTAAATTATGAGAAGTATAAAAATCATTAATTTTATATGTCTAAAAGTTCGTAAAAATAAATCAGTAGATTAAATATTGTGCATCAGCAACAAAAGTTACAAAGACAGTATAATTAATGGAATACATCCAAGCACAGCTCCCAGTGATTTCTCATCTGTGCTCACCTCATCATACCAATCTGAAAAATAATCTGATATGTACATGAAATAATTCATCATCAACCTACACTAGGACAATATGTCATTGATCAGCCTCTACTAATTTTGAATTTGGAAGACGTTTTATGCTCAGCCCCACTAATCACCCAAGTTTATTTAACAATGAAGACCATAATCCAATTCAATCAAACCACTCTGTTTTTTTTTTAAATCAAGTAATTACTTCTGTGCTTTTTTTTTGTATCAACTATATTGCAAATGTTTGCTAAAGTTTCCTCCTTTGATGATTTCCTGTTCTGGCATTGCCCATTTGCTCTTTCGAAACCACTTTGTTATCCATAAAAGAACCTGAAAGGTTGCTAATTTCAAGAGCATGAAACCAACCTTAGCAAATCAAAGAAGAAAGAAAACACCAAAACAAGAAAAATAAGAAAGCAGCACATGGTTTCAATATGAACTTATGTCACTAGAGATGAATGTTTTTGCTCTTCACTCCATTATAAATAGTCCAAGCCATTCGTTCCTTCAACATACATTGTTTTCTGTTTAGTTTGTTTTATGAACAAGTCGCCGGAAATCGCCCGGCCGACGAGAATCTCGTCGAGACCCGGAAACCCGATTTTCTAACCCGACGCTCCTCCCGTCCGTCCTCTGAACCAATCAACAGCCGCGGGAACTCCGACGGCGTCTAGAACCACCGTCGTACTCCTCCCGGCTGACTCCGCTCCCAACCGTCGCAGAATTCGTCACGACCCGCCTTCTCGATCCACGTACCCGAACTGGAACACGCGATCTGCTTTTTCTGTGTTTTCGGTTCCAGTCTTAAGCCGGTACTACATACCCCTTCTTGCTCCCTTATCTTTTAAATTTTATTCACTTAAGTCCCTAAACCTTTCCTTCTGTTTTTCTATCAGGTTCTTGAAGTTCTAACTCTCTTTTTTTCTTGCTCTGCTCAATTTCCATGGCTTTCTTGCATCTGTTGTTTGGAATATTCGGTGGGTTACCAAGCTTGTTTATGCTTTAAGCTCCACTGTTTCTTTGCTCAATTCTTTTTTTTTTTTGATGTGATCTTTGCTCAATTCTAATTCGTTTTTTTCTCTGATTTCAGGAAATGTTGCAGCTTTGCTTTTATTCATCTCACCAATGTAACCTCTCACTCTTTTTTTGTTAGTTTTGTACAAAAAAGAAAAAGAAAAAATTACTCTCTTAGTCCCACCTAAACCGATACGTTTTCTTTTTTGGGTTGTCGCAACAAAAGTACAAAACTGATGCGTTTTAAAAAAAAGATATTTCATTCACATTGGTCAACATTACCTTATTACCTTTCATTTCTCTTCTCACTCAAAAAAAACTATTTTTATCTTATATAAATATTTTACGTCATTACCCTTTAGCCAACAATATTTCTTAATCTCATTGCTCAGTGAAACGTATTAGTTTTGGTGAGATAGAGAGAGTATTTCATTGCAGCTGACTGGTTTGATGCTAAAATTTGGTGTTTTTATTGTGCAGCTTTACTTTTAAAAGAATAATAAATAAGGGATCAACTGAGGAATTCTCTGGAATTCCATACACAATGGCATGGATGAACTGCATCCTCTATGCCTGGTATGGACTCCCATTCATATCAGAAAACAACTTACTTGTTTCCACCATTAATGGTGCTGGAGCTGCACTGGAAACTATTTATATTTTCATTTTCCTCATATATGCTCCAAAGAATAAAAGAAACAAAATTTTGGTTATTTTTGTTTTTGGGATAACTGCTTTTTCTGGAGTGGCCTTAGTCTCCTTCTTTGCCCTCCAAGGAAACATTAGGAAGCACTTTTGTGGCATCATTGCAGCCATATTCTCTGTTATGATGTATGGCTCCTCTCTTTATAATGGTGAGCAATCTTCCCCAATCTAACGAAATGTAATCGTTTGAGTCCTCGATTGTTAAATGTTGGCAATTTCAACGTTTTTGTTTTTTGTTTTCTGTTTTTTTTTGCAGAAATTGGTGATACAAACAAGGAGCGTTGAGTTCATGCCATTCTTTCCATCACTATTTGCGTTTCTTTGTTCAAGCTCTTGGCTTGTTTATGGTCTGTTTGGACATGATCTGTTTGTAACTGTGAGTTTTGTTTTTCACTTTTTGCAATTAGTTTGATCATACTATCTCATTAACTGAATTATTAAAAGAAAGGTTTTTAGAACTTATAATTAACTAAGATTTAATCTTGCAGATCCCTAATCCGTTGGGATGTTTGCTGGGAGCATTGCAACTAATTTTGTACTTCATGTACCGTAAACAAAAGAACAACGAGAAACTAGAAGAGGCAGCAGCACCAGCAACGGATCAAGTGTAAATAGAGTGGTGTGTATATATATATATATATATATATATATATATATATATTCCACTTACACGTGTGGGAGGAAAGTCCTTCGATTTCTGTCTGTGTGACAATTTCTGTTTTGGGGTTTACATTTCTGTACGTGTCATGTTATTAGTGGTGGATAACAGTATTGATAATTACAGGGCTACCATTTCCGTAATTAATAGTGGTAGCCTTGTAATAAACAGTGAAGACATCAACCATCAACATCATGTCACATATACAGATTGTAGGACTTTTCTCCAACCCAGATTAGAGAAAAATATTGTCCAAAAAAATGTAAAACCATACCTGAAACAAAATTTTGGTTATTTTGATTTCGGGATCAATTTTTTGTTGAGATGTGTCCCAAATTTATTAAAAGAGAGGAATCGTATTGACTAGATCATATCTTCCGTTCTGTTTCGTTGTTAGTTACATACTATATCCATCCCAAAAAATGATCTTTTCTATTCAACATTCCAAAAATACTAGGGTTAAAATGCATATTATGTCAAACCGCTTGGCATAAATGATAATTACTACACTTCTTTTTTTTTTTTAATGAAAGATAGTTACCCTTCTAAGTTCTATGTTTGGCCATTTATTAGTAAATTGACTCTAAATTCCCCATGGTTTGGTACTAGTTGCATTTCGCTCCACACATTCTAGGGATTTATTTGTTTGTTTTTTTGAACTGCTAATTCTAGGGATTTACATTTAACTCCTTCACCGTTTCATATTGTATGACACCTCTGAAATTCTTAAAAATTTTAATAAAAATACAGCAATTCCAATCTTTCAGTAATGTAAATGCATAAATGTTAACGTTTCAATAATTTCAAGCTGACAATGAAAATCTGAAAATTTTATTTTTCCGTATATATATAAAGAGAAAAATCATATTTGCTACCTCCCTCCCTTAATAATTGATTCATTTCCAATTTCGTCAGTAATTGAGTTATTTCCTCTTTTGACTAAATTTAGCAAGTGAAGTTACTTAATTACCCCTCCACATTAAAGCAGAGTCTGGTCTGCATCTAACGCGAAACTCTCATTCAAACTTCCTCAGTACCAAAACGAATTTGTGGTTTCATCTCCTCCCCCTTTCTCGAAATCGGAAGCTGACCGACGAAGAACAAAGCCTCGTTCCACCAGCCAAGTCTTCGCCGCACCGGCCAATCTTCGCTCCGACGAAATCAACAGGTTGTATTTGTCATTTCATTTGTCACGTGAAACTTTAATTTCTTGTTGTTAGGGTTCGGCGATTCCTTTTTTTGTTAAACGGAAGGGTTTAAAGATGGTACATGCGGATCTGGTTACTTGCTTCTTTTTTGTTACTTTTCCTATAGGTGCTGAGCATGCTTCATATCTGCTCTGTCTTTCTCGGCAGGACATTTAGGTGAGTGTTGTGAGTTCGAATCTTGTGGAAGTTTACTGTTATTAGGGGGTTTCAAACATGCGTCTTAACGCGTGACTCACGCCGTTTTTCATCACTTGTTGTTCACGTGAAAAACTGGCGTGAGTTCACCTCGCGCAACGCGGACCTAAGGTGAATTGCGCAAAAGTGAACGTTGTTTTTCACATGGGAAGGCCCTTGTTCACCAGTCTCCACCACTTCGGCGCTTCACGAGTTGTCGCAGCAGCTGAAGGTCATCTTGTCGTCGTCATCGTCCTGCTATTGTTCGAGGTATGTAGCGCCATATCTCCCTGAATTCATCTCTTCCCAGCTGAATACGGTCGAATTTGTCGATGGGTTAGGTCATCTCGTCTTGCTGGAGTCCGTCTCGGGTCGCCGGAGTTGTGCATTCCGCTCCCTGATGTGTAAATTAGAAGTCTCTTCTGGTGCAGGACGAAATGTGCGCAGCGCACAACTGTGCGCACACAGTCCCGCACAATATTGTGCGCTGCGCACAGCAGGCCGCACAGGTATGTGTGAGAAGACAGTTGCATACAAACATTTGCGCACATGTTTGCGCACATAGTTGCGCACAACTGTGCACTAACCTCTCGGGACTCTCGTCTGTTGTTCTATCATGCGTAGTATGCCATAAAAAAGTTGTCTACTTGTTCTAGGTTTATATTCCTCTGTAATAGTCGAACTGTGGTAACCCGTGTTCTTGAGCTGATGTGTTGCATGTTCGAGCAGGCCATGTCCAGCCAACCCAGCCAACCCGCACAACAGAACGCCAGATTCAATTCTGAGCAGTATTCGACGATCCTAGCCTTTCTAGAGGATCCGGTTAATAAGATGAAAGTTTTTGGTGTGACCGGGAAGACAGAGGTTGGAGTGCCACCTCTGCGTAAGAACACGGCTTGGAAGGAGTTAGCCACCATTATCAACAACAAATACAAGGGCAAGTTTAAGCTTGATGCCAAATCTGTGGGTGACCGTTGGCGGAACTACTTGGGCAAGTATAAAGTCGCCCGTGAGAAAAGCAACACCACTGGTTTCGGTGTCACCGAAGAAGACAGGAAGCGGAATATCCACACCATCCAGGCGAAGCTCAACTATTTGTGCCTGCATTTTGAGCGAATGCATGATCTCGTTGGTGATCGGCCCAACATCAGTCCTGCTGCAGTGTTCAATAGTGGCAGCATCCATGCTGGAACTGACCTCAATGAAGTTCTAAGGTATGTTAAACTGTCAGTGTTTAATTTGAGAATAGTTTTGCATACATGATGCATCCATGTTTACGATTGTAGGTACAATGATGAAGAGGTGACACTGAGTTTTGATGATCCCCAAACGGATGCAGTTGTTGGCAGCTCGGGTCCTCATGAGTTCATGGGGAGTCCGAACGACGGTGGAATCGATGTGGAGAACGTTGTGGGTAGCAATGAAGATAATGACCTCTACCCATTATCTCCTCAGAAGGAGGCAACCGCAGGGCCTGACACTGAGGATGAGGTGGCCGCTACAAGCGGTAAGCGCGTTGCACCGGTGGACATCGACGATGGGAAGAAGTTGAAAAGGATCGAAGGAAGGAACTGCCAAGCATCTCGGGTCGGGAAACTCCATCGCATGCCCGAAACTAGTTGGCCCAGGCAATTCAGGATTGCTCTTCCACAAAGGCCGCTGCTCTTCTCACCATTGAGGAAAAGAGGCTGAAGTTCGAACAAATGAAGTGGGAAACGGAGCGCGAGGAACGAGAAGTGAGGCGCAGGGAAGAGCAGGAGCTTGTTGAGCGAAGACGTCGGGAAGAGCAAGAGCTTGTTGAGCGAAGGCGCAAAGAGGACAAAGAGGATGAGAGAGTGAGACGTGCTGAAGAGAAGGCCGAGAAGTGTAGGGAGAGGAGGTTTGCATTGCTGCAAACCTTGATTGCAGATGGAAAGTCACCCGACGAGATCAAAGAAATTCTGGCCCTGCTTCTGTAATGAGTGTTGTAATGCGTTGAGCATCGTTATTTATGCATCCACTGCGACTATACTATACTATTTAAATGCTTTGGAATTGCAAATTACCTGGTTACTACAGGGAGTACGGTGACCAGCAATTGAACTAACAAGCAGGGGATAAAATCTCAGTAAATCGCACAAATTGGAGATAACGTCTGGAAATAACATGAGAACCCGCACATAACATCTGTAGTTAAACGTGTTAATCTAAAACATGCACGCAACACAACAACCACTGAACATGGGTACTGGATCGTCTATGTTTGCATGCTACTGAATTACACAAGTTTAAGATAGGTAGCAACCAATTGTGCGCGCTGCACAGACTTGCGCGCAACCATGCGCACACATGCACTGCGTATGTGCGAGCTGCACATACTTGCGCACAACCAAGCGCACAGTTCGCTTCCGGCGGCAAAGGTAGACACGCTACTGTGACCCTGCGCTTGGACCGTCATCAGGCCTTGTGGTCCTTCCAGCCGCGGGGAGAGGGCGTCGTGCTGCCATCTTAAAGCGCTTGCCCTCAGCTCGATCCCAGAAACTCCCTGCGGCGACTCACTTGGGAGGGTCGGCGGAGGAGGTGGAGCAGGAGCAGGAGTAGGAGCAGGAGCAGGAGCAGGAGCAGGAGTAGGAGTAGGAGCAGGAGCAGGAGTAGGAGGACGAGGCATCTGGGAGGAGGTGGAAGTAGGATGAGGCATCTGAGAGGACTGGCCGGGGGGACGATGACCCAAAGCCTGGAGAATGCCACGGGTGGTCGTACGGTTCTCCAACCTGACTTCCTTGAAGTGTGCCCCTGTGAAATTACCCAGGTCGATGAAAGACTGCCTAATATCCTCCGCACGCTTCTGTCTCTCGACCTCCGCGAGATGCCGTGCCTCTAATTCCCTAACCTGAGCCTGTAATGCCGCCATGCGTTCACCCTGTACCATGTCTCTCTCCTTTGCCTCTGCAGCAACAACATCTATCTTGGCGCACACACCGGAAATCAGCTCCTTCACATGCACCTTCAGGTGCGTAAACAAATTCTCAAGCTGAGAGGGTGGCACACGTGTGGTCGTACTAGTCCCCTCACCCTCACCAGGAGGAGTAACCGGAGGTCCCCCATCATCCTGCTCTTCATCATCCTCGATGCCGTCATCTGCTGCACCAACACCTCCTACAGGAGCGGCACTTGACCCCCTTCTTGTGCCCCTGCGGCCGCCTCTGCCAGCACATCGGAATTCAGCGGGTGCGGCATCATGTTGCGCTTCTCTATAGTGCCAGACATTGGGAGGTATGGTGGGAACTGAGTCATCATCCTCATGTGGCACCTGTGCACTGTAGCAGAGTGCTGTAATGAGCTGGGGATATATGAGGCTATTCTTGGAATGCCACGCGCTTGAGATAATACCCTGCCATATAAGCGTGCCAACTGACGGTACATCCCCCGTAGCAACTTTGTACAACGTGTCAACCCGCTCAATGCTTATCTGATGCGGTCTCCTTGACGGCTGGACGTTGGTGTGTACGATCTTGTTTAGCACCTGGAATGGGGTAGTGAGCACACGGCATGAAACAAACTTGTCCCTCCGGCCCTTAATTCCCAGCCACTCAACTGGGGTGTCTGGATGGGATATAACACCCTGTAGTCCCCTCAAGTCCTTGTGAACTGTCACCTCAGAGCTGGTCGGATCATTCGGGATCTCAAGCAACGCGCTAATGGCGGCCGGGGAGAAGTCTACCAGTCTCCCTCTGATCTGCACCTCGGTTGGGTCATCTTCAAACTCCTCCTTCTCAGAAATTTCCTCGTAGACCACAGCATAGAATTCGTTAACCAATGTCCAGTTAACCTCTCGAGGTGGCACTATCAACTTCTACAAGTGGAGGGAATCCAGTGTTTCCCTCAGAACATCGACCTCTTCGTGATGTAGATCGTACTCCCTCATCAGAAGCAATGGTCGGCTGTCCCGGTTGACTCGATATCTATCCTCAGCCGTTGTGGTCAGGAATTTCCTATACCGAGAAGGTGCCTTCGCAGGGGGCATCTGCGCAGGTTGTTCTTCACCAGAAGAAGAACTGTCCTCCAGAGACATAGGTTCCTTCCCCCTTCGATGCCCAACCTAACAAGGTGCAACAACACAGTCAGTTCTGACAGATGTGACGAGGAATCTGAAACAATATGCCGTGCGCAACGGTACATGGTAACTAACAAAGTTGTGCGCAACTCTACATGCTAACTGAATATCGGCAACTAACGTGACAGATACGAGAAATGACTACATAACCATAGTGCGCACAGAAACAGTACAGTTGAACGCGGGAAACAGCACAGAAATCATGACGCGTACCTTGGCCATTGATGTTTTCTTGTAAACCGAAGCCTTGGTGAAGCGTGAGGTCCAAATTCGCGAACTTGTGCGCCGCGCGAGTTGTGCCTCTGGTGTGCGCAAGGGTGGAGAATGTTGTGACGGTTGCGAAATAAAAACCCCGGGCTATATATAGCACTTTAAGTGACCCGTTGTGCGCAGTGCACATCCTGCCGCACAACCTGCCGCACAGGTCACCCTCATGCTGAAGTGTGCGGACAGTTACGTGCACATGGACGCGCACAGGTTTGCGCACAGGTATTCGCACACAGTTATTCGCACATGTACGCGCACAGTTGTTAAAAAATATATTAGTATTCAACAGAACCATAGCAGGTTTCACACAAAAAATCCTTACATCTCGTAGCTATAGCTACTTACAGAACATGTCATTGAACTAGAGGAAGTACACCATTCAAATAGCCCTTCTGAACGGCATAATATTTGACTTCGTCTCTAAAGGCATTTGCGCGTTCCACATCAGTGCCTTCCACATTCTCTGCTAAACTCACATCTACGGGATTCACTTCACTGAACATCTCCTCCCATGAGTCCCCGAGATTGCTCAACATGTTGTGTAGGATGACACAAGCAGTTGCTACTCGGATGACTGTCTGCACATCAGTTGCTGATCTAATTTGCCCGCGATGTTCCCGTAAACATGACCATCTCCCTTTCAGAATACCAATGTTGTGCTCGTTCCTCACTCTTGCTTTAGTGAGTACAAAATTGAACTCTTTGTTAATCATTACGTCTGCTGCAGGTGACTTGAAGGCGGGAATAAGATAACTAGAGACACCGTAAGCCGAGTCCCCGATCAGGTATTCTCCTTTGCTAAAGAAGTGGCCGGGGGTCTTGGATTATGATGACTTCCTCCATACACCAGCATCGTGCATAGAGCCCGGCCATCCGCATGAAAACCCAATGATACGTCTATCACTGTAGCAGACAATTTGCATATTTATGGAATATCTATGTTTGCGATCCCAGTAACATTCTCCATCGACAGCTGGCTTCTCCGCTAGAGGAATGGTGGTCCCATCTACAAAACCAACCCAGCCCGGAAAACCCTCCACCTCCATAACCTGTCCAATCTCCACTCTTCTTTCTTTGCTAGGCCACAAAATATACCTGCTTCCAATTTGCAACAGTGTCGTCACCACCGTGCCCGTAAACAGAACCATGGTTCCAACACCAAAGCCAAAAAGCATTGACTACATCGCAGTGGCTGCACCGTTCCCATTGTGTCCAAGACGCCACAGAGCAACACACACTTGCCATGTCACTTCAATTTGTGCGCACTTGCTCTGGTTGTGAAAAATCGGACACGGTTCCAATAGTTTAACTAATCCGAGGAATGGCTCCAAGTCGCACCGAAAGTTCTGTTTAAATTCGGCTGCATTTAGGTTGAGCGCACAATTCAGCAAGAACTCCGTGGACCGTGGCGATCTAACGCGACTGTTAAGGTAACGTGAATTGCTGATTAGAATATAGGCATCGTATAGCTCCTCGAACTTCTCGTCATCCTCATCGATTCCAATAGCGATGGCCATTTGTTGCTCAAGAACGGATAGAACGAGTCGACGATCAGATATTTTTGGCATCGCTGCTTTTACTTTACGAAAAGGAAGCCAACATGCACAGTGCCTTCCTGCAATTCATAGAAAAACACAGCATGATATTGGTCTTACATACTGTAACAACATACTGTGCGCTGCGCACAGTATGCCACACAACCTGCCGCACAACGTGAAGACACGTGCAAACAATTCGTGCGCGTAACACAGCGTAGCGCACACTGTCGCCGCACATGGAAAACTATATGTGCGCGGCGCACAAATGTGCGCACACATGACCGCACATATCATTCCTAACTACAAGCCCACAACTCAGCAACCAAGGAAAACAGAGACGACGCAGTCCACAGAACAAACAGTGGGTTGTCGAACAAACCCATTCAACTGCGGTGACCTCTCCCAAACTTCAGCTGCATTTTCTTCACGCAACTCACTGTTTCTCTCATTTTGTTTGCTCACATGCGCGAGCTTAAAGATGACGCAGTCCACAGAAGATGAGCACGCGGAAGAGGGCCAAAACTCACCCAACAAGAACTTAGATATGAGGGAGAAGCACGAGAGATGAAAGGAATGCCGAATTTCGGTTTTCACAGACAGGAGCGCAACAGAAAGGAAGCAAATTTGAGGCGGGAAACGGGCTTCGCAGTGAATTCACTTGTGCGCTACTCCTTATTCACGTGCTCCTCAAACTTAACTCTTCTTTTCACTTTTCTCACTCACCTCCAACTCACTCACATAATAGGTGAAAAAGTTTAAGTTCACTTCCTATGTTTGAAACCCCCTAATATGCATTCTCACACATGGAGCCTAACTCTTGGGAGGAGAGCTTAATCTGAAAATAAAAAAATGCACAAAATTGCATGGCTCTGCAGTAGTTGGTACACTTCATGAGCATCAGTTGAATAATCTGAAATTACACTTTAATATTCCTAGCTTAAGTTGAAATTACATATAGACTAGGACAACTTCAACATGCTGCAATATGAAGTTACACCTTAAACTAGATTAGAACTTCATGTGCAGCAGCAACAACAACAGTTGCATATACCAAAAACAATAACCTGGTCAAAGCTATACGACTATAAAGTTGCAGCATCATGTCAACTAGTCCATATATGCAGAAAATTATACAAAATGTATACTAGCCATGTGTCAACTACTGCAGCAGCTTCTCTAATGCATCTTCAATGAAATCACAGTCCATAGAAATTCGATTTGGAAGAACACCAAGTTTCTCCAAACCCTTTTTATTTATATGCGGTATCTTGTACCCATTGGAACCTCCAACTTTCATAACTTCTGCCATACACAATTGCAAACTGATGAAAACATAATTCAAACTAGTGCATGACAAGTCAAGAAAGGCTTTCTCAACAGCAGCAATCAACTCATTCAAATCTTTAATATTCTGCTTTTGTCGAAGGTCTCTTTCTTATTGCTCTAAAGAACCAAAGGTCTAGGATATTCATATCTGGACTGTTAGGAGGTTGGAAAACCAGTTTTACATTCAAACCAATCTCTATAGCTTCTGCCTCAAACTCAGGATCATCAATTAGAATATGTGGCTTAGCATTGTCTTGTTGCACATAAATGACATTACTTGATATCGAATGTAGCCATTTGTCACGAATGGCATGTAAAAGCTTCTCAATTAGGTAGGCTCTATACACTAGTCTAGTGATCGAAAGCATAGCTTCAGTTTCAACAGTTCTAGCTAGTCTATTCTTACTCCCCCTCTTTGTAGGCTCTTCATAAACTAATGGCCAGCAACCAATTTTTCCATCAAAATCAACACCTCTTTCTAGATCAAACCTAGGCCTTGCTACTACAAATAAAAACATAACCTTTGTGATGAACCTTTTACTTTGGTAACTCCTTTCGGGATCAATCTCATCTGGCAATAGGTAAACATTGGCATCTTCTTGTGTCATGTAAAACTACTTCTCATCAACATGAATATAATCATTCAAATCTATGAAGGTTGGATTGGTAAAGATTAAGGTGGTCTCAATCTTTTCAAGGCACCATTCCAATCTTTGTTTCTTGTTAAAATCTTACAGATGAGGCTTGATTGCACTAGAATGACGTCTAACAGTACCTTGTTGGACACATTTGTGGACAAATGTTTTGGAGTAGCCTGTGTTGTATGCCAACGATCTCACTATGCTACGGTACCCCATTGGTAATGCTCACACCTTGCTCAAATCTAGCACAAGTCCTTTCCTCCCAACAATTCCAACCATCTTCCTATTAACGTTGACGGTTCCAAATTATTGAATATATGCTCTTTTGCCTTTGTCCAAGTCCTTCTCACTGTCTGACGATCAGTACCAAATTTTTCACAAACGATAGCAATCAACCCATGCTCCGGTTTCATGTCATGGTTGCATCCTCGCAACAATAAAAGACAGATTTCTTGCCTTTGATCAAGATCCAACCAATTGCAACGCCTTTGAGGTTGATTCTCCATCATCAATAAAGCTTCGTATTTTTCTTCTTCGTTTATGCTTGTCGTCGTTGAGAATTAAGAAGAAAATCAACAAAAGCAACTCTGGGCTTAACATCATGATGCGATTAGGATTTGATTGATGGTGTGAAAAATTTTGGCACTGAGATTAGCCCGCCAATAATGTTGAAATCGCGATTATAATTTTTTTTTGGTTGGTTCAAACTTCTCTCAGACAAGCTCTCCAGCATCCTGAAGCGAGAAGAAGAGAAGAAAGGCATCTGTGTTAAAGCCTCCAGCGAATTCTTTCACTAAGGGTATAATTGGAAACTCTCCAAAATACACCATCCTCCTTAATTTGTGTGCACAAGCAAATGCATCAATTATAATGGGACGGAGGAGCATAAATTATAATGGGACGGAGGGAGCATAAATTATAATGGGACGGAGTATTACTATTGAAATATTGAAACTAGCTATCTAATGTATATGATGATTGTCATAATAGTGATTGTCGTAATAGTGATTGAAACTAGTTTTGTGGAATCTTCTATTCTTGAAGTTTAGTCATTTTGTCAAACTTCTATCATTCTTAGAAATCTACTCGTTTTGTAGGATTTCCTATTCTTGAAGTTTAGTCATTTTATCAAACTTTTATCATTCTTAGAAATTAGCTCGTTTCGTGGGATTTCTCATTTTTGAAATTTTAGTCATTGCGTCAAACTTTCCCTACGACTTTTAGAAATTTTATCATTTTGTTGGATTTCTCGATTTTAGAAGTTTAGTCATTTTGTCAAACTTCTCATCAATTTCAATCACTCAGATTTTCATCAAAGGTAAGGAATGTTCTTTAACCTAAGTACGAAGAGAAAGGTTTTTCTTCATCAATGGTAAGAAAGTTCTTACCATTCTTCTTATTTCAGGATAGCAACAAAAAACAAACACTTTTCACTAAAGGCAACGAAGGTTCCTTACCCTCGACCCATGAGAGAAAGGTTTCTCTCACTGAATGGTAAGAAAATTTTTCCATTCGCCTCAATTCAAAGTCAATCCAGAGTTTTCCTTAAAAGATATGGAAGGTTCTTTTACCTCAGCCCGGAGAGAAAGGTTTTTCTCCCAAAATGGTAAGAAAGTTCTTATCATTCTTTGATATGAACCTTCAAAGATTCACAATTGAGAGGATCTAGCTTGCTGAGAAAGTGATATTGTATGGCTGGTCTTCACCACCTCTAACCTATTTTCAGCTTGGCAATGGAGAAGATAATGTCGGGGTATAGATGATTCTAGCACCTTTCTACTCTAAGATAGAACAATACTAGAAATAGAGTTTGAAACCACTTTGATGGAATCAAGGGGAGGGTGAAAAATAGCAAACAAGGAGAACAAAGCTTTGGAGAAGAAACACTCACAAATGCTTCAATTGAGTTCTCAGTTGAGAAGTGGAACAAAAGGCTCCTTTTATAGGAGTAGGGGGTGGCCTAGGGTTAGAAAAAAGAGCCTAGAAGAAATAAATCTAAGAGATTACAATTTCCTTAAATAAAATAGGAGTAACTTGCAAGCAAAGCTCAACTTGTTCTCCAAGCAAGAAGGTGGCGCCTCCCTCCTCTCCAAACATCTCCAAGAAGTTTCTCAACTTGTTTTCCAAGTAAAAGGGGCGCCACTTTTCAAGGAGGAGAGTGGGCCTTGGCCAGAATAGGCCCAATGCTCTTGTTATTGGTTTTGGACTTGATATAAAATGTTCCTTTGCCTTGGCCAAAAATTTCTTTTTTTCACTAGAAAGCGAGGAAGGTTCCTTTGCCTTGTCCTAGAGAGAAAGGTTTCCCTTCCCAAATGGTAAGAAAGTTCTTATCATTATTCATATTTCAGAAGAATTTCCACTTAGAAAGGCAATGCAACTTCCTTTGCCTAAGCCGAGAGAGAAATGTTTCACTCTCCAAATGGTAAGAAAGTTCTTACCACCCTTCTCATTTCAAACAATCAACATAGATTTATAAGGAAAGTTCATTCGCCTAAGCTATGAGAGAAAGGTTTCTCTCACTGAATGATAGGAACGTACCTACCATTCTTCTCACTTCATGATAATTTCTTGTCACCAAAGGTAAGGAAAGTTCCTAAACCTTAATCGTGAAAGAAAAGTCTCTCTCATTAAATGGTAGGACGGTTCTTACCATTCACTTCATCTCGATATTTCAATCAAGTCTTTGGACAAAGAAGCAGGGAAGGTTCTTTCGCTTCATAAGGGAAAGAAATGTTTCTTCCCTTCACGATTAACAAGAAGGTTCTCGTTATTCAATCACAACTTTCCCACTTTTGTTGAGTATTGGGAAGGTTCTCAATCTCGAATTATCGGAGGAAGGAAGGTTCCTTCGCTCCATGGATAATGAGAAGGTCCTTGTTATTCAATCACAATTTTCAACAGTCAGTCAATCAGTCATTTATTTTTCCGAGCATTGAGAAGGTTCTCAATCTCGAACTATTGAGGCAAAGAAGGTTCATTCGCTTCATGGATAATTAAAAGGTTCTCATTATCCGAACAAAACTTTCAACAACCAGTATACTTTTCCTGAGCATTGGGAAGGTTCTCAATCTCGCATCTTTGGGGTAAGGAAGGTTCTTTAACCTCGACCAGTGGGAAAGTTTCCACTATTCGACTCAATGGGAAGGTTTCCGTTGAGGGAAGTGTTAGTATTATTAGATAATACATGTGCCCAAAACCAATAAGTCTAGTGACTAATATGTAAGTTCTAATAAGATTAGGACTCCTTATATTATTAGGAATTCTAATTGGATTAGAATTACTCATAGCCTATAAATACATCAGATGTGGAATAGTTCCATATGATGTTACATGATATTCTCTACAGAAAACCCTAGCTCTCTAGGAAACATCCGGTCCAATTCCGCTAGCACAGAATCATCAGAGTGGTGCGTCGATCGTGTGGATCAACCTTAGAGGAGTCGCACTTGAGGCTCTACAATGTGGACCAGGTTTCATCATTCTGATTATATACTTTATGCTTCCGCTGCGTGCATGTGATGCTATGCAAATTGATCCGTATATTATCTAACAGTGGTATCAGAGCCTGGTTATGTTATGATTTTAGCATGTTTATGTGTTCTTATTGATTAAAATTGTTTAGACATTGAAATTGCATGAACCCTAGGTCATAATGTGATATATTCTTTGATTTAAGACATTATTTGATGTTTGTTGTTGTTGAAAATCATTGACAAACATAATTTTTGGCCTAAAATCAAAGTTTTTGAATGATTTAAGAGTTAAATCGCTAATCTGGGTAATTAATTGTTAATCTCGATTTGAGAATTTTTTATATGAACATTAATCATCGAATTTGATGTAAGGGATTTGTAGAGAAAGTGTTTCTCATCAAAAGCCCCCCGTCACCCAGAAGCATCGATCCGGATTGCATACTCCCTCTCGGCTGTTTCGCGTCCTTGGTTGCAGGTACGTCTGTTCTTCCATTTTTTTAAAAAAAAATTAATTCTTTTATTTCCTGTTTCCATCCCTTTACCCCCTCCATTACCTTATCTTTTAATCACTTAGGTCCGTATAGTTTCAAAAGTGTCCCCTAAGTCACTAGTTATTTCTCATGCTTCAAGTGCCTTAAATGATACGCATTGCGCCTAAACCTTTTTTTGTTTCATTTTTTTGTCTTTTGCTAATTCTTTATTGTGATAATTAATTAATTCTCTTTCTTTTGTTGATTAATGTCATTGTCTCAAGTTTCATCATGATTGATAACTTTGGGTATCATTTAATATAAAAAAATCAAATAAAAAATAAAAATAAAGAAAAAGCAATCAAAAATATGAAATAAACCCTGTGGTACCAATTTTGGGCATTCGAGAATTCTTATTTTCGACGGATTTAGAGTATGTGCAGACCAGTAATTTCTAGGTTTCCAATCGACATAACCTAAACAGATTGGTGGCAACTCCTTGTAAAAAATCTCATCGCTACAGCTGGTGACTCCGCTGGGGACTAGTCAGGCCAAATAGGGTTTGTTTTATTTTTGCTTGATTTTTTTTTGTATTTTTGTATTTTCAATTATTATTTGTTTATAATTATTATGTGTTGTAATTTATTCTTACATCATGCATTTTCAAGCTCTCCACCCGAGCATTTCGTAGCCATATTTTTGTGAATACCCGGGATAGGCTAGTTGTGTGTGGCAATAGTCACCGCACTTTCTCCTCCATTGGCACACTGCTGTGATGTGTCAGCACCATTTTGCTCAGGAAGAGCATATCAAGGGTGTTGGATGCTCACCTTTTGCAGCTTTGTATTCGTCACAATGCTTCTAGTGTTCATTGACCTTTTTAGGTGCGGATGAAAAAGTTAGAGATTGCTTTGTCCAGTTGATTTTACCAGACTAATTGGTAACCTATTAAGCTTTTCGCTCAGGTACATTTGCAACACTTTTAGGTGCTACTATTTTTTCTTTAATAAAATGAGTCGACCCATTTCAAAAAAAAGTTAGAGCGGATGAAGATTGAGAAAGTACTAAGTAGGGGGGTCAGATAAATATCAAACAGTGACCTCCACCCGAGCATTTCAATTATTATTTGTTTATAATTATTACGTGTTGTAATTTATTCTTACATCATGCATTTTCAAGCTCTCCACCCGAGCATTTCGTAGCCATATTTTTGTGAATACCCGGGATAGGCTAGTTGTGTGTGGCAATAGTCACCGCACTTTCTCCTCCATCGGCACACTGTTGTGACGTGCCAGCACCATTTTGCTCATGAAGAGCATATCAGGGGTGTTGGATGCTCGCCTTTTGCAGCTTTGTATTCGTCACAACGCTTCTAGTGATCATTGACCTTTTTAGGTGCGGATGAAAAAGTTAGAGATTGCTTTGTCTGGTTGATTTTACCAGACTAATTGGTAACCTATTAAGTTTTTCGCTCAGGTACATTTGCAACACTGTTAGGTGCTACTATTTTTTCTTTCCAGGCTTGTTTTATTGAGATTTATCTTTAATAAAATGATGTAGATTTAGAGATTCATACCATGATGTGTTTTCCATAATCACGTCTCTCCACTTTCACAAAGAAGAAAGAGGAGGAGGAGGACGAAGTGGAGATAGAAGCATACCTTGCACCATTGAAGAACAGCGTAAGGATATTTTATCCTTGCTCCAAACGTATGCTCCAAGTCTTCCGATTGAATCTGCAGGCCTTCGAATTCCTTGATGAGGGCAGATTGCATGTGATGCAATGAGGTTGTTTTGTGTTAAAGAGACACAAAAATGTTCCACCCGAAATGCTCTAGGAATGCTTAATATTTCGGCCAAGAACAAAAGAGAAGAGAGAAGTTTCGGATTCTTAAGTGTGTATTGTGTTTCGGCCAAATAATCTATTTATAGATGATGTAGGGAGTTACTAGGAAGAGTCACAACTCCTTATGGCCGAAAGTACACATACTTTCGGCTTAAGGAGTGGTTACTCCCTCCTTGTACACTCCCTTGTCCAAATGCTAAGTAACTCCTTATTTAGGCATTTAGGCTCTCATGGCCGAAATCTCTTGGTAGCTTCCAAGAGATGTGCACACATGCACTAGGGTGCATACACCATGCATCTCGATTGCCAAAACCATGTCTTTTTACCAAAATATCATTATTTTGTATAAAAGGATGCTAGTAAGTAGTTACTACTCATGAAACATCACAAATGTTCCATATAACCACAATACACATAGTTGAATTCCATAGAACTCATTTCAGCTCACTTTGAGCTGAAACTCACTTCTTCATTTGAGATGAGCTCAAACATCATCTCAAAAGTACTTGGTGCGCTAAGAATTCTAACAAATGAGTCGACCCATTTCAAAAAAAAGAAGAGCAGATGAAGATTGAGAAAGTACTAAGTAGGGGGGTCAGATAAATATCAGACTGTGACCTGTCAGCCTACTGCCCTTCTCAACACTACAGCTCTGGAGGATATCGCCTTACTCGGCCACCCAGTGTGGCATTACGATCACCCAAGTCCCAGTCTGGAAGGCCCTTGGCTCAATCTAGTAGAGATCCACGATCTATCTAGTAGCAATTTCTCGATGCATCACTACCGGACATAGAAGAGTTTTGAGTCGTAGTAGCTATCCTACACCTTCTACCCTGATTAAGCTCGGATCTCCCTACTATTTGCATAATCTCGCCCCTATATCCGGAGATCTCTAGTAACTTGTCAAGCTAAGATCTCACAGGAGAGTGGGGAGCTACTTGCTACTCACTCTAAATATCAGCAAGAAATGAAGGAAATAAAAGATAAAGAAGATGAGGAGAATAGAAACTCTAACTCTAGATCTTTTGGAATCCTTCAAATCATTACTTGCAACATATAGTACCGTACAAACCGAAAATAAGAAAAGGAGAAGAAAATACAAAGTCAGAGCTGGCAAGAGGCTGATTACAAAACTGAAACTAAACTAGCCTAGAGAAGAAGAAATTGAGATAGGATGGTGTTGAAGGATGTTGTGGAGAGGTGAGGAGGGACCCTATTTATAAGGAAGAGAAGGAGCTCAGACTTTAAGTTCCAGGATGCGAGGCTATCACCACACAATTTACATCCGATAACCTCGCTAGTCACCTCATCAGACAGAACCTTTTCTAACACGTTAGAACGGTAGAGTTGACTTTGTCGAGGCCATCACCTTGATATTCGCTACGCGGTCGCCTCGCAAGTTGGATGTTGTTATCCTACACTTTTTTCTCTTTTTGTGTTTTGGCCTCTGAGCTTTGTGTTTGGCCACCTTCTTCAAGTCCAATTTTTTTTAAACCTGACCCGAAAATGCTTGATTCACCACTTTTTCCCCCGACATGGGTTTTACTGCAAAAGATGGTTTGCATACACTAAGAACTAGCAATTCATCATAAAATAATACTTTTTGGAGGTGAAAATATAGCATTCTTGCACGAGTTTAAAATGGTACGGTTTCAAAATTTCAGTGATTTATTCACCGGATCAAAATTTTATATTTGTTGATTTGTTATGTGTTGGAAAATTCAGTGCTTTATTTGTCGAGATAAAAAAAATTTAGTGGCCACAAGTTGAAGTTGGATTTCAAACATATTCCAGCTCAGAATTTCAACTCTTTCATTCATTGAGCTCGGCTTGTTTTGTTAGTTAGTTATGTACGAAAATAATTTTTTGACACCCAAAATTGGTATCATGGATTTATTAGGTTAGTTAGTCGAGTTAGTTAATTAGTAGTACATTTACGTATGTGTTTTTTCACATGTGTGATAAATAAACCGACTCTACTACTTTGCTTGATTTCCGAAACTCAGCAGTACCTCGTACGGGAATTTTCTGGGCGAGAGGTTTTCCTGATTCCGTACCTAGGTGTTCTAGGGTTTACTTTGGTGGCTCTGTAGGTGTAGTTGCATGCATGTATTTCAGATCATGATTTTGCATATGACGTATTTTATGGAATATGTGTTGGTTTTGTATCTGATTCTGAGTCGAGGGCGGAGCCCCGACTTGTCTATATTGGTTATGTATATGAGATGAACCTTGTGTTCTGGATATCTGTTGATTCTGCTTTGTCTTCTGAGTCGAGGGCAGAGCTCCGACTTGCCTATATTGGATTTGTGTATGAAATGGTTTCTGTGGTTTGCTCCTCTTTGGTATTGTATGGTATTCCATGAACTACGTGTTTGGGAATGGCTGAGATATTTTGTATACTTGCCATTTGTATGAGTTTTGTAGGTTGCTAGACGTTGTTCGACTATTCTGTTTTGAGCAAAATGCTCAATGAAAATAATTGAGAAAAATCCAAATAAAAATATGTAGATAAGAGAACAAATTTACAAAAAAAAATTGACACACGAATTTTATGTACATATTACAAAGACAATATATAAAAAATAAAATAAAATCATTCAATCAATAAAATGGCAATCATTATGTAACCAGAACAAACAACTACAAATAACAGAAATAAAGATAAAAATCACGGATAAAATTAGGATCCTCCGTTACGAGTTTCTTTTTTTCACTTCTTTCGATATTGCTGGATACGAATAATAATCTGGATAGGTAGGGAAAAGTACATAAAGTATTTTGGGCCATTTAGCATGGGCCATCTGTACAACTCTACTCATGGGCCAGGCCCACTAAAGCTAGTGGGCATCATCTCTATTCAACATGTTACTGAAATGGTTCAAACCCAATTTCAGAAAACGATAATCATAGATATGTACCAAGAAAACCTAAATTAAAACACACATACCCAGCTGTCTTTATCATTACTAAATTACTAAATGAAAGTTATCCATATTGACTATTTTTTTTCTTTTTATTGCTTCATCTTTAGAGGTAAGGTAAGGATGATACCGTCCCAAAAGAAATGAAACCAAGATTTTTTATGTGAATTTAACTTCAATTTATCCATATTATGGAAAAATATATCAGAAAATATATTTATAAAGTTAAGACATCAAATTTTGAGTTGTATATAAAAGTTTTAAATTTATAACTTGAATAGACATGGAAATAAAATCATATATTTAATGCTGAAAAATAAATGTTGCATTACTTTTTAGCTGTCCCATAAAGATTGTTCCGTTTAACTTTTGAACTTGTGTTTGACTCAATTTTAATCAAGAATAAATTTTTTTAAACAAATTCTTCATAAAATATATTTAGAAATTAGACATGTCCATTACATATGCATATAAATTATTTGATTTTATATGTCAACATGTTAAAAGAAAAATAAATCGCTAAAAACAGAACGGAACAATATTTACGGAACAGTGGTAGTAGTAAGTACAAAATTACCAGAAAGGAAATTGTTACATTACTTATGAATGTTTCAAATAATAAAGTGTTATATTATATTTTCGACCAATGAAGTATTATCTAATAATATAAATGAAAAGATTTTTTTTAAAAAAAAATGTTTAACATGATCGTCTTAAATGAGCAGACTGAGTTACTTATGAACATAATTGTTTTTGATGGATTACTGCTACACATACTTCAAAAAATTGTTCTTGTAAAGATTGCAGATTTTTTTTTTGTTTTCACATTAATTAATCTACGATTTATTTTTATGACTTCGTAGACATGTAAAGTTAAATGATTCATATGTTTCTCATAATTTGCAATTTAAACTTTCAAGATATATATTTTTTGAATTTGTTTTCACTATTTATTCTAGTTAAATTTTGAGTCAAACACTGCAATTTGAAACATCAAAATCAAACACAACAATATTTACGGGACGGAGGGAGTATATGAATTCTATAATGTTCATAGAATCTTAAATGTTACTGTTTGAATGGGAAAAATAAGTGATGTCTCTTACTTGTTCAAAAAATTATAAGATTTGATATGCGATTTCTGCAATTGCATAGCTTAAAGACCTACACTATGCATCTATATATCCCGTTTGGGAATAACTGTTTCAATTAACTGTAACGTTTTGGATAATTTTTTAATGATTGAGATCAAACAGCTACAACTAAACGCTAAACTCTACTCATAGATAGTTTTTCAAAACACAAACGCTACTTTTAAAAAACTATTACCAAACGGGGCATAACTCAAAAGGTCAACGTTGATAGTTTTTCAAAACAGTTATTCTGAAAAAGTGTTGCTAGACACAACCATATATAATCAGTTTCATTGCTTCTACCTTACAAATTCACTGAAATTCAGCGTTTGGAAATAGAGTTTTCAACTATTAACGTTTTTAAAAACTATGTACAGTTAGGTTTTAGCACTTCATCCATATCACTTTAATTTTAACCGTGAAAAAAATATTTAAAAACAGGGGATATATATTAACCGAAAGAACAAACAATTGAGTGTGCAGAAGTCTGATTTTGGAAGTTAAGTGATAGTTGAAGGAATAATTGGGAAATTCTAAATTGGGACCACAAGTTCCAAGCTGTAAGTTGACTAATTAATTAATTAATTATATATATATATATATATATATATATATATTACAAATTTAGAAAGAGAGATGGACGTGTAACTATAACCACGAGATGTTGCTAGTTTAAACGTGGAAGCTATATTGCTCATGCATGCACACATCTATTTTATAAGATATACTACTACAAGAAATGTGAGCAGATTGTTAATTGGTTTGAGGCTTTGAGCCAAAAACATGATCCATTGTTTAATGACATTTCCATTATTTTACATTACCATACATGATTTTTGGGATTCATCCCCATTTTCTCCAACATGGAGCTGGAAAAGGCAAACAAAAAAAAAATACATAGAGAGAGATGGGTGTTTTTTATAAAATAAAATTTGGAGGAAAAGTTGTAAAATGTTAAAATTAATGTGAAAATTGTGAGAAAAGGATTGTTTTTTTACACAAGCATCAAATTTATTAAACAAGCATCAAATTAATTATTAATTATCAGAAGCCAATGTCTTGCCCAAGCAATTGTAGGGTTGGTGAGTGTGAGGAAAAAGATTGATTTGATAGATTCAAAAAGATCTTTTAGCTGTGTATTTTCCTCTAAAAAAATTAATTAAGATTCTATCAAATCAATATTTTGCATATCCAACTTTCCTCTTAAATACACTACATCAATTTTCAAAAAACTTACAATTTTTTCTCTCTCTCTCTCTGTCTCTTTTTCTTTTCAAAAGAACATTATTTTCATTTGTAATAAAATTTTCATTAACTTTACATTACCATGAATAATTTTTGGTATTCATCCCCATTTTTCTCCAACATGGAGCTGAAAAGGCAAACAAAACTTATTGAGTTCATTGATTTCTGAGACCTTATTGAGTTATTTGCACGAAAACGATGTGAAACCCCCAGCATGATAATGGAATGTTGTTGCTCAAAAGCTATATATATTTATAAACTCACTATCAAAATCCGGAGAAAGATTGTGGGCTTGGGGATATTATAGTTTCCTTTGCCCATCATTATTATTTAGTGGATTTTTGTGCCATGCATTCTCACGATACCTGTATATCTCCCTCGATCCCTTTAAACATACAATATTCTATTGAGATAAAAATGTAAAACATTTGTATAAGATAAAAGTACTAACTTTTTTAAGTAGTCCGACTATTTACCAACTAGTCGTTTTTCCATTTACATAATCCTCTAGTTTATAACTAATCTAACTAACTTTAGAAAAAGACTAATATGTCCTTCCCCTATAATCGACTAGTGGATATAAGTACTCTTTACACCACTAATGGTTTTATTCACAAGTGGGTAAATAGACTCAGTGTTTTTTAAGTGGAAAGAGAGAGTAATTGCAATAAAGTAAAACTGGTATAAAAAACTTTCTATAAAAGGAAGTGTAAAAAGTTTTTTGGGATAGCAGAAAAAGAAAATTGTACCAAGTTTTAAGAGACGAAAGGAGTATAGATATATACTCCATCCGTCCTCAAATGATTGATCTATTTGATTTTATGTTTCAAGATTTTATATTTGACTCAAAGATTTACAAAAATAAATTGTGAAAAATTTCCCAAAAAATATATTTAGAAATGTGTGTGTGTGTGTGTGTGTGTGTGTGTGTATTACTCTCTACTCTAGTACGGGAAAAACTGCTGGTGAACAATAGTGAACAGTGGCACGACCAACAGGGTTGTGCCACGTCATCCATAAATTTTTAAAAATTTTTAAATTACATTTTTAAATTATATTTATTATTTATTTCATTAATTTTTTTTACTTTTTTTAATATTTTTTAAAATTAATTCTTTTTTTCATTTTTTAAATTATATTTATGAAAAAAATTGGTATGAAATTAATAATTTTAAAAATTAGTATGAAATCAATTGTGTTGTGTAGACATTGTGAAATGTTGATCCAATGCTACAGAAATTAAAAGTAAAACTAAATTAATTCAATAAAATTCGTATACATAAATTAAAATTATAAAATTAAATATAAATCTAAACACTGATCTAACAGTATGGACGCTGATCTACCAAGGTATGTACGCCGATCTAACAAGGTATGGACGCTGATCTAACAAGGTATGGCGCTGATCTAACAAGGTATGGCGCTGATCTAACAAGGTATGGACGCCGATCTAACAAGGTATGGACGCGGATCAAATAAGGTATGGACGCGAATCTAACAAGGTATGGACGCCGATCTAACAAGGTATGGACGCCGATCTAATAAGGTATTGACGCCGATCTAACAAGGTATTGACGCGAATCTAACAAGGTATGGACGTCGATCTAACAATGTATGGACGCCGACCTAACAAGGTATGGACGCCGATCTAACAAGGTATCGACGCCGATCTACCAAGGTATGAACGCCGATCTAACAAAGTATTTATGCTGATCTAACAAGGTATGGACGCCGATCTAACAAGGTATGGATGCCGATCTAACAAGGTATTGTCGCTGATCTACCAAGGTATGGACGCCGATCTAACAAGATATGAATGCGGATCTAACAAGTTATGGACGCGGATCTAACATGGTATGGACACGGATCTAACAAGGTATGGACGTCGATCTACCAAGGTATGGACGCCGATCTAACAAGGTATTAACGCTGATCTAATAAGGTATTGACGCTGATCTACCAAGGTATGGACGCCGATCTAACAAGGTATGGACACCGATCTAACAAGGTATGGACGTTGATCTAATAAGGTATGGACGCCGATCTACCAAGGTATAGACGCTGATCTAACAAGGTATGGATGCCGATTTAACAAGGTATAGACGCTGATCTAACAAGGTATTCATGCTGATCTAACAAGGTATGAACGTTGATCTAAAAGTTATTCATACTGATCTAACAAGGTATTCATGCTGATCTACACAATTCTATAAAATTAACTTAATTCATAAAATTCATATAATATTCATGTTTTCCTAAAATACGTAAAATATATACTAAAATTCCATAAAATACCAACAAATTCGTAAATAATACCTAAAATACCTAAATAAATTCCAAAATACTAAAATAATTCACAAAATACTAAAATTCATAAAATATTCTTATTTTCCTAAAATACGTAAAGTATATACTAAAATTCCATAAAATACCAACAAAATCTTAAATAATACCTAAAATACCTAAATAAATTCCTAAAATACTAAAATTCATAAAATACCCAAAAAAATATTTGTAGATGGCGGTGGAGACGGCCGTCGACGGAAACTCTATACATAAACATAAAATTTTTTATGAATAGTATCCACCTAATAAGATTGTGTCACCTCATCATAATTTAGTGATTTTATTTATTTGTGTTTCAAATTGTTTAAAAGACTAAATCTCTATTTTTCTTTTATTTCTTATTATTTTGCGTTTACTCCTAATGTTTTAGACTTCATTTGATAAAATGTAAAAATTCTTATACCTAATTTTTTTCACCCATAATAATTATATACTTTATCATTTATTTCATAAAAATATACATTTATTTCACTTAATATTACATCCTTATTAAATTCTTATAAAATATTGTAATTTACACCGCTAGAAAGTGCGGCAATTAAACCTTATATATACCAAGGAGGGGATATTTACTGTTCAGCAACAATGCAGGTATAGGTACTAACTTTTGTATCTGGGTTTGGGGCATTCTGTCTAAGTTTGTTCGTTTTGCATGTAACTCAAGGTTCTTTTCCACACAACTGGTGGTCATTTGATCATTTCTCATGCTTACATTTTTGTTGACTAAACTTCCAAAGTTTAATATTTTTTCTAGTGGCAGTAAATATGGATATCACATTTTAAGATTTTGTTCTATCAACAAGTTTCTTTCGTTGAGCAAGTGGTTTTAATAGAAGGAGCCAAGGAGAAAAAACGAGATGTCTGCTAGGTTTTCTTCCAAGGCCTCCGCCACCGTTTGCCTCTTTGGCTCTCCGTCATCGACGTGCCCCTTTCATCCGGTTGCTTGATCGGATCTTCTACGAGCGCCGATGCTTGGGCTGCAAGGCGTTCACATCTCAGGCACCATGGCTTCAAGGGCGTCTTGCGTTACGTGGGTTGGTGCACTTCCAGACGCTGACGGCCAGTCTCGGTGGGAGTAGGCCTCTGAGGCCAGTGATCCAGCACTACCCTGGCAGCATCTATCGCAGCGGCTTGCCAGTGGAGGACGGTTGAGATTTGGCTTTTAATTTTCTCTCTTGTAAGGATTTCTA
The DNA here is from genome assembly GCA_024586325.1 of Stellera chamaejasme. Lineage (NCBI taxonomy): Eukaryota > Viridiplantae > Streptophyta > Magnoliopsida > Malvales > Thymelaeaceae > Stellera > Stellera chamaejasme. Next base: position 145,251 of record JANJPE010000013.1, read on the forward strand.
CAACTTTATCGTTCTAGACACAACACACTTATTGTTGGAGCTCTCCTAAGGTTCTAGGAACCCTCCTTTCTCATCCCTCTTTTTTTCATGAATTTGTGGATGTTTATGAAGGATTCAAGACTTGATTAGTCATTTTCTAGCTTCTTTCTCTCTTTAACTCTTTACTTTCATATTTATCCATAGTTGTGAATTTTGTGAATAGTGTGAGTAGTGGTTTCATCATCTCTTAAGGTTGGTTAATATGTTAATGAATTGCTAGATACTTGGGGATGTTTGGTTGGTGTTCTTGCATGTTTAGTAACTGATGGCCGCCAGACCCAATCAACCAAAAAGGCCCAGCAAAAGGCCTAACCAGTAGCCCAAAATAAGGGTCTCATTAAAAACCCAAATAATCACTAAACCCGTACGAGACAATGACATTACCGGACCTATTAAGAATTGACCCGAACATACCACGGGGATATTCCCGGACAACACTCCCGAAGGTATTAAAGACACGTGTCCTCTAACACTATATTGAAATATTACAATTTTGTCATTATAGCAGTGGACTATATAAAGCATTTATGATGGGAGTTAAGGGATCTTTTTGAAAACTTTCATCCAAAGGAGCACGAACAGAGAACACTTATCCCAATTCTCGAATTCTGAATTAAACGCATACTGCACAAATCCCCATGGCGTCAATGTATACCCTATTGGTGTCGTAACGCGTGATCCGTGCTGTGACTAGCATTGGGTCGAAGTGAGGGAAAATGACTTTAGTCCCATTAGGGCGATAAATGACATTTTCCTCCTGGTGATCGAGCTGCAAGATTTCCCTTGCGTAACACTTTCTACAGGAGGCGCCTTCTGATTTTGTGAGCACGTGGATTGTGCCCACCTTGGTGGGGGTAGTGGTAGGTTTTGCCTCAGGGGCTGTTATAGCATCAACGAGACTTGTTGCGGTTGTCATTGTCGTCGTCTCTTTTGTGACCCTTTGGGAAGTCCTTGCATGGTGAGGTAGAATGGGCGAGTGAATCACAGCCACCCCGCCCGGTTGCGGAGGCGGAGCCGGCCGCGGCGTCGGAAAGCAGGAATTACGGCGGAAAATGCGGCGGAGCATCGAGCTCAAATCTGAGAACAAGCGAGTATCGACTAGCAACCTACTGAGAACCCATACATGGCAAGTATACATGATAACTCGACAAAATACCAACCAAGCGATTCATGGTATACCAAACATTGCTCATCGCAACAACCACAAAAACACGAATTCATATCATAACAAATCCAATATAGGCAAGTCGGGCTCCGCCTCGACTCGAAGGCATCAAAGGCGAGAACATATTTCCGATCATATGGCATATACAAATTCATGATCTGATCTACATGCATGCGGCTACACTCTGAGCCATTAAACAAAATCCTATATATAAATATACCTAAGTGCGGAATCGAAGCCTCTCGCTCAAGAATTCCCGCACGTGGTACTCTTCCGCTCTGTAACCCAAAATTTCAGGAAGCACCGCGTATCTCTATTCCGCTGGTTGCTTATCAGACTGCCTGAAAGATGGTAAACAAATAAAAGGGTGAGTCATCGAAAGGACCAAGTAAGGGCTTAAGGTAAAAGTGCGGTTTGCCCGTGGCGACAATCGAACTGCAAAGCAGAATATCACAAACATATGCATGTACATATAAACATAAAGCATAACGTAAATCAGAATCCAACACATGCGGTCCAACCGCGAGCGACCAGTGCGGCCCTCAGCGGAGGTCGAGTATCTGGTCGAGCAGAGCAGATAGCACGGTACGGTGGGGTCGCGAGCCCCAAACTGTCGTAGGGTCACGAGCAGTATCGGCACTCCCGGTGCGGATACGCAGAATGTCGGCACCCCTTGGTGCGGACCTAAGCAATGTCGGCACTCCGGTGCGGATACGCAGAATGTCGGCACCCTTCGGTGCGGACACGAGCAGAACATATAATAATAATAAGAATACATAAACATAAATGAAGTAACATTACACGATAACCATATACGAGCAGAATAGGAACCCGGGCCTCTAAGGTCATCCGGGCCTTGAAACAGAACAAACGTACATTTTACCAAATTAAGCCCTTACCTCGGAAACGCTGCCCCGCAGCCCAACACTCGGAAAACCCCGGCTTCCGACCCGTAATGCACAACTTGGCTCCAATGGTCCCACGCTACTCCACCAACGCAGAATCAAGCTGGGTAACCATAGTTAGTCGAACACATCCTAATAACTCCAGAAAGAATTTCTGTACAACCCGCACTTCCCCAGAAAATTCCACAGAAAGCTCGGTTTCACAAACCGAGCCTGAACATTGTTATTCCAACACCCACAAACATATTCCAACCCTTAAACCCGCATTCCGGACATTACTCCCGATAACCCGCATAAACCTAACTTTTCATACCATTGTCCGAAAATGATGTTTCAAACACCATCATGAACCTATTTCCCTACACAATACCAATTTAGGATCCAATTCAATCAACACACACCACCAACATAGAAAAAGAATCACTTTAACAATTTGATCCTTAACCAATTTTTCACCACACTTCCAATTCAAACCGTTCAAGCTTCCAATTAATCCCACTAATCACCAATTTCACTTCCTAACCAAACTTACTAACCAATTGCATCAAAATCACAAAACCTCTTCCTTAATAATTTCGGCCAAGTTAGGGATTTCTCACCCAACTTCCATTTCAATCCAAACAAAGTTCCATTAGCACTCTTTAATCACCAATTGCAATTATTAAGCAAGATCACTAACCAATTTCACCTAAACAACCACAATTTCTTCACTAATAATTCGGCCAAAAGGGGGTTTTCAACCCAACTTATTTTCCATCAAATTGAATCCACACATAAGCTTAGAATCATACTAGGATTAACATACTTGAAGCATGATTCAAGAAGACAAACACACATTATTTTAGAATTTCACCATAAATTCGGCCAAAGAGGGTTTCTCATCCAAGGAGTTTTTTCCAAAATCTAACACTTGATTATCACTCCCCTACAACCCAAGAACAACATACTTGAATTTGGAAGCAAGAGAATCATCCTAGGTGGTAGTCAAGAACAAACTCAAATTCCACAAATCCCTCTTTTTCTCATCAAATCTTGTTTTTAACTTGGAAAGAGAGATGAGAAGGATACTTACCACACTTAGGATCCAACTCCTTGAAGGAACAGCCCAGAAATGAAGAAGACCATGGAGCTTGGAGCTTGAAGAGCATGGCGGCAGAGAAGAGGTAGGAAGAAGAAGAAAGATGAAATGAATTTAACTTGTAATATTATGTAATTTTTTGGCTTTTATACTTCTTCCTTTTTCTAATTAAATGATAAATGGACATGTGTCCCAAGTCCTCCCCTCATGCTGCCGAAAGTAGGCTGCTGTGCCCATGCTCTCCATTATTAATTTTGCACCCCTTTGCAAATTAACTCCCAATTTTTCCGAAAGTTCCAATTCTTTTTGCCCAAAAATAATTACCGAATTCCAAAATTAACGAAACTTGGACACAACCCTCAGAATATTATAACATTCACAGAACATTTTTCAGAAATTCATTTACCATTCCGGAGTGTCCTACCGAGCTCGCTGAACCCGAACCAGAACCCGACGTGCGAGCGTGTCAACCTGAACCGAAATTCCGTCACTCCAAAATTCTATAAAAATTCCCATAAATTCCATCTTAAATTCAAACACAACTTACCCCAAAGCCGTCAGAAAATTTCCATCCCGAGTCCCGGGATTCCCGCCCCGAGCCCCGGAGTCGCCCGAACCGAACGTCCCGCCCCAAATATTAAACTCCACAACCACCACCGGACGTTTCCACGACTCCAAAACTGCAAACGGCATCCCAAACTGAGATCTCGAGAGTGCTACCGAGCCCGCTGTACGTCCCGAGGCGACCCCGACAACCCCCCGGCGCTAGAAAAATATTTTCGGCGGAAACGTCCGGGGGACCCACACGACCTCAAATACGGAGGGGTTCGCCAAAATGATACTCGGATAGGGCTCGGGAGCCGTCTGAACGCCGAAAAACGTGACCCGCAGGCTAAAACCGGAGCCCCGGGTCACCCGGTCGCAACCCGCTCGGGGTGACCGTAACATTCTCCCCCCCTTAGAACTCTTGGTCCTCCAAGAGTAGCCTGAACCATCTAAACAGGTGTCGCTACCAACCAGAATGTAAATATTCCCCTTACTAAGAACAATCGGACCACCGTACTGGTGCGGCGGGAGTGGTAGTTTAGACTACCATACAGAGCCTCACGGCGTCCCACCCTCCGGGTGCATCTTATTGCACCCCGAGACAGTTGCCGGTATTTCTACCAGACAACCCCAGACGATGCGAACCTAAATCTAACCGATCCACAACAGGCTATCTGGAAGATATCACATAAAAGCGAGCAGGGGGTAAGGCCAACCTAACAACTTACTGAAACTCATAATAACCGATACAACTCGGGTAACTCGCCCGCCTATCACATCTTCTGTTTCTCAACGGTGCTACCTCGATCCAAATTCTATTACCAAACTCGGATTCCAGAGCTCTACGGTGACGGTTCGTATAAGCGGTGGTGCGATGCGTTCGCGGTTTTAATCCGCGCTGTAATAATCTGATCTTTGCCGTAGACTCCTCAAAAGCTCGGGTCCCAACTTAACCCGATCGACGCATCTGTCCAACAGATGGTGTCATGCACCTCCTCCGCATAACGCCTCAAATGGTATCATGCCAATCGTAGTCCAAAGCTTGTTGTACGAGAACCCTATCAACGCAAATCGCTAGTCCCAAACTCCTCCAAAATCCAAAGTACAGATTCGCAACATATCCTCCAATATCGAATCACCCGCTCCGACCGTCCGTCCATGGGTGATAAGGCGTATTCGGATGGAGTCGCGTGCCCAATGCTTCATGAAAAGCAATCGAACCGTCTTTGTAAACGCGGATCACGGTCAGATTCAATGGAGTCTGGTACTCCATGTAAACGTACAATCTCCACGATGTAAAGCCGGGCAAGCTTCTCAGAGGCTCGTGGCCGAATAAGCGAAAGTGTGCGCACTTTATCACCGATCCACAATAACCCGAGATAACATCATGGCGAGACCGTGTCGGGCGGTGCGATCGAAAGTCCATAGTAACATTACCCCACTTCCAGTGGAATGGGCAAAGTCTCAGATGTCCTCGCCGGTTCCGGATGCTCAAACTGCTCGAGTGTGCCTCCTCGAAAATCTCATTCCAGAACTCCTGATCCTCAGGTACATAAAGGCGATCTCAGAAGTATAGCGATCCCTGCCTATACTGAAACGTCGGTAACACATAAACCCTTATCTTCCCCAGATAACTTCTTCAATACCAAATCTCTACCTTGCGCTTCGCGCATCCTATCAAGCCACTCAGAATGTATAATAAGTGTAATAACCTGAGCACGCTCCCAGAGCTGCCACCTGTGCCAAAGGCACGTCAGATCACTCTCCTCAGATCGGTCACCAACATTTCCTCTCTTAATTAAGCCGGTATACCTCCTGCTCAGAGCATCGGCAACCGTGTTGCCCTTGCCAGAGATGTACCCGATACTACAATCATAGTCCTTAATGTATTCGAGACATCTGCGCTGCCTCATGCTAAGCTCCTTCTGTTTAAACAGATATTTCAGACTTATGGTCGGTAAGAATCTGAAATTTATTACCAAACAGATATTGCCTCCAATGATTCAACGCATAAATCACTGCAGCCAACTCCAGATCATGTATAAGTCAGTTCAGCTCATGCGGTCGCAGCTGCATCGACCCATAAGCTACCACAAAACGCTCCTGCGCCAACACACCCCAAACTGGATGTGGAAGCATCCGAATAAATCACATACGGTAAGTTCGGATCTGGAAGAGTCAGAATCGGAGCGTTAGTCAACTGCCGTTTCAACTCCTGAAAATTCTGCTCACACCTATCAGACCAGATAAATCGTTGACCCTTCCTGGTCAACTGCGTAAGCGGAGATGCCAGAATAGAAAATCCCAGTACAAACCTCCGATAAAAATCCTGCTAACCCCAGGGAGCTCTTGATCTCCGTGCCGTGGTAAGTTGTTTCCAATCCCGAACCGCCCTCACCTTCTCTGGATCCACAGACAGACCATGCTCAGATATAATGTGTCCCAGAAAGGTGACTTCCCGAATCCAGAACTCACACTTTGAGAATTTAGCATAAAGCTGATATTCCCAAAGTGTCTGCAGATCTACCCTCAGATGCTCCCGATGCGAGTCCTCATCCCGAGAATATATCAGAATATCATCAATAAAACCACCAGAAATGAGTCCAAGTACGGTCGGAACACCCGATGCATCAGATCCATGAATGCCACCGGAACATTGGTCAGCCCGAACGGCATGACCGTAAACTCAAAGTATCCAAACCGGGTGCGAAAAGCAGTCTTAGGTATGTCCTCTACCTTCACCCTAAGCTGAAAATACCCAGATCAGAGATCAATCTTTGAGAAAACCCTCAAACCCCGGAGTTGATCAAAAAGATCGTTAATCATCGGTAACGGATACTTATTCTTCCCAATAAGAGCATTCAACCGTCTGTAATCAATACAAAGTCAGAGTGTCCCATAATTCTTCTTAACAAACAATACCAGAGCACCCCACGTTGAAGTGCTCGGTCGGACGAAACTCTTTTCTTTGTAATTCCTCCGATTACTTCTTCTACTCCTCGCATCTCGAATTAGGCACCCAATAAGGAGGAATAAATATCTGAGCAAGACTGATTGCAGTGGATCTCAAACACAATTTCCCGCGACCCGAAACCCGGAAACCTTTCTTTTCAACCTTCTCGGACCTCGAGAATCTGTCAATTCAAGCTGAATTAGAAACTTTACCAACCACACTACCAAACTACACCCCGACCCAAAATCGAAAATCCGTAATTTCGGTAAAATTCCGATTCTCCGCAGTAAACATCGAATTCAGAACCGATTCAGAACATGCAAGAATTCACTTCAATAATCACAAATCAATCCACGTAACACATCAAATTCAACGAAACTCCCAACATAATCAAAATTCGCCAAAAGGTGAGTTCTCACCCGTGTTGTGTTTCCAACGATCCAACGTTATTTCCCTAATCCTTACCTACCCAACATCAACATGTATGAACCACACAACGATCCAACGGTTCAATTCCATCAAAACTCAGATCTAAGCCAAGAACATCAAAATTCCAATATTACCAAATACACAACAGAATCGAAACATACATCAGACAGACGTAGTAATCGAGTTGCTGATCAACTTCACAGTTGAACTCACGGACCAAGAAGCAATCTAGAGCAAACTTTGGAAGCTTGTAAAACACAACAATGGTGGCTTTAGAGAGAGGAAGAATTCGGCGGTGAAGAAGGAAGAAGAATACGTTTTAATAATAGAAAGAATAGCCAAAACTTAAGTCTTGTAATAATAATAAGTCATGTGCTTTGCACATGACATCCTTTTTGACATCATAGTGAATCATAATCACTAGAAATAACAAGAGACCAAGTCCAATACTTTCCACTAATCACATTTCGCCAAGTGTCACAGCTTGGCTCGCCCGAGTTCAAAACCGCCCGAAACCGTAATTTCGACCGTAACATTTTTCTTCACAAAAATGTAAATTATATCCCCGAATCCAGATCTTCCTCAAAACCGCAAATCTGAGTCCCGGTCACTCCCGAGCCGTTTCTCCGCCTGCAGTCCCCGAAAATCGTCCGACGGCAACCCCGCCCCAAAAATATTTTCCGCGGAAATGTCCTAGACACCGCCAGACACTAGAAATCGATATCGGGTCAATCGGACTCGGTTCGAGAATCTGAAGCAACCGGCCGAGTAGCCGCTAGCCCCGGCCAACCGGCTCGAATAGCCTCCTCCAGGAGTTTGTCAATTCCTGCAAACCAAGTCTCTAATACCTCCGGCCCTCTCGGCCGCCGAACCTCGGGGGATTCAAACTCTGAAACCTCTCCAAACGTCCAACCTCGTCAGACTGGTGTCTCAGATCTCCCCGTTGTTGATAGGACCGACGAGAAGTCCGGGTGTCGTAGTGACCACGCTCCTGAGTCACTCACTTACCAACTCCAAAGCCGTAGCGAGCGGTGGCTAAAGTCTCGCTATCACCACTGATCAAAATGCCCTTACCGTGGCATAAACAGATTTTCCCCGCCATCGTCGCCTCGAACCAGCCTAGGTGGCGGTAATACCAAATCGAGAGGGGTCCCTACGACGCCTAAGCCTCGGGGGTGGTGAGTGTGGTTGTTCAGACCCTGGGTTACGCTGAACCCGTATCCTATTCCACGGAGGTGTGGGATCCCAGTCCCGCCCCTCCGGTACCAAATCACGCTATCAACGCGTGTTAACCATATCTCAAAAATTTCAGACCAAACAGAGTCCAGACAAAAGTCGGTCACTCCTAATCTCTACGAAGCTAGCGGCAGTTTTCTAAGGCTCAGAGTGTAATGCAATGCATGATGCAAGGATTCTTTTGAGAATCCCGAAACTAAATAATAAACCTTAACATAGAATAAGATCATGCTTATAATCACGGACTCACTTCATATAACACCCACACCTTCCATAATGCTCCAAAGAACCGCCACCGCTCCACACGCATTCCGAAATGGTTCAAATAAGGAGTTGATCAGGCTCCGTACCGAACCACTTCAGAATGAGGTGTAAACCAGTAGCTTGCCCTTCGAAGTCATTACTTGTAAAGCTTACCCATGAACTAGCATGACTTGCCTTCCACAACCCATACTTTAACTAACCATGCTTTACCTCTTGGGTCACTTCGACCCGACTGCTCGATACCAACTTGTCACAGCCACCCCGCCCGGTTGCGGAGGCGGAGCCGGCCGCGACGTCGGAAACAGGAATTACGGCGGAAAATGCGGCAATGAGCATCGAGCTCAAATACGTAACAAACGAGTATCGACTAGCAACCTACAGAACCCATACATGGCAAGTATACATGATAACTCGACAAAATACCAACCAAGCAGTTCATGGTATACCAAACATTGCTCATCGCAACAACCACAAAAACACTGAATTCATATCATAACAAATCCAATATAGGCAAGTCGGGGCTCCGCCTCGACTCAGAAGGCATCAAAGGCGAACATATTTCCGATCATATGGCATATACAAATTCATGATCTGATCTACATGCATGCTACAGCTACAGAGCCATTAAACAAAATCCTATATATAAATATACCTAAGTGCGGAATCAGAAGCCTCTCGCTCAAGAATTCCCGCACGTGGTACTGCTGCTGCTACAGAACCCAATATATCAGGAAGCACCGCGGATCTCTATTCCGCTGGTTGCTTATCGACTGAAAGATGGTAAACAAATAAAAGGGTGAGTCCTCGAAAGGACCCGTAAGGGCTTAAGGTAAAAGTGCGGTTGCCCATGTGGCGACAATCGAACTCGCAAAAGCGAATATCACAGCATATGCATGTACATATAAACATAAAGCATAACGTAAATCAGAATCCAACACATGCGGTCCAATCCGCGAGCGACTCAGAACGGCCCTCAACAGAGGTCGAGTATACAGATCGTAATGTAATGTATAGCACGGTACGGCCGGGGTCGCGAGCCCCAAACCGCCGTAGGGTCACGTAACGAAGTATCGGCACTCCCGGTGCGGATACGCGTAATGTCGGCACCCTTCGGTGCGGACACGTAGGCAATATCGGCACTCCGGTGCGGATACGCAGAATGTCGGCACCCTTCGGGCGGACACGTAATGTAACATATAATAATAATAAGAATACATAAACATAAACAAGTAACATTACCCGATAACCATATACGTAATGTAATAGGAACCCGGGCCTCTAAGGTCATCCGGCCTTGAAACAGAACAAACGTACATTTTACCAAATTAAGCCCTTACCTCGAAACGCCGCCCGCAGCCCAACACTCGGAAAACCCCAGCTTCCGACCCGTAATGCACAACTTGGCTCCAATGGTCCCACGCTACTCCACCAACGCAGAATCAAGCTGGGTAACCATAGTTGAGTCAGAACACATCCTAATAACTCCATAAAGAAATTTCTGTACAACCCGCACTTCCCCGGAAAATTCCACAGAAAGCTCGGTTTCACAAACCGAGCCTGAACATTGTTATTCCAACACCCACAAACATATTCCAACCCTTAAACCCGCATTCCGACACTTTTCCCGATAACCCGTATAAAACTAACTTTTCCTACCATTGTCCGAAAATGATGTTTCAAACACCATCATGAACCTATTTCCTACACAATACCAATTTAGGATCCAATTCAATCAACACACACCACCAACATAGAAAAAGAATCACTTTAACAATTTGATCCTTAACCAATTTTTCACCACACTTCCAATTCAAACCGTTCAAGCTTCCAATTAATCCCACTAATCACCAATTTCACTTCCTAACCAAACTTACTAACCAATTGCATCAAAATCACAAAACCTCTTCCTTAATAATTTCGGCCAAGTTAGGGATTTCTCACCCAACTTCCATTTCAATCCAAACAAAGTTCCATTAGCACTCTTTAATCACCAATTGCAATTATTAAGCAAGATCACTAACCAATTTCACCTAAACAACCACAATTTCTTCACTAATAATTCGGCCAAAGAGGGGTTTTTAACCCAACTTGTTTTCCATCAAATTGAATCCACACATAAGCTTAGAATCATACTAGGATTAACATACTTGAAGCATGATTCAAGAAGACAAACACACATTATTTTAGAATTTCACCATAAATTCGGCCAAAGAGGGTTTCTCATCCAAGGAGTTTTTTCCAAAATCTAACACTTGATTATCACTCCCCTACAACCCAAGAACAACATACTTGAATTTGGAAGCAAGAGAATCATCCTAGGTGGTAGTCAAGAACAAACTCAAATTCCACAAATCCCTCTCTTTTTCTCATCAAATCTTGTTTTTAACTTGGAAAGAGAGATGAGAAGGATACTTACCACACTTAGGATCCAACTCCTTGAAGGAACAGCCCAGAAATGAAGAAGACCATGGAGCTTGGAGCTTGAAGAGCATGGCAGAGAAGAGGTAGGAAGAAGAAGAAAGATGAAATGAATTTAACTTGTAATATTATTTTTTGGCTTTTATACTTCTTCCTTTTTCTAATTAAATGATAAATGGACATGTGTCCCAAGTCCTCCCCTCATGCTGCCGAAAGTAGGCTGCTGTGCCCATGCTCTCCATTATTAATTTTGCACCCGTTTGCAAATTAACTCCCAATTTTTCCGAAAGTTCCAATTCTTTTTGCCCAAAAATAATTACCGAATTCCAAAATTAACGAAACTTGGACACAACCCTCAGAATATTATAACATTCACAGAACACTTTTCAGAAATTCATTTACCATTCCGGAGTGTCCTACCGAGCTCGCTGAACCCGAACCAAAACCCGACGTGCGAGCGTGTCAACCTTAACCGAAATTCCGTCACTCCAAAATTCTATAAAAATTCCCATAAATTCCATCTTAAATTCAAACACAACTTACCCCAAAGCCGTCAGAAAATTTCCATCCCGAGTCCCGGGATTCCCGTCCGAGCCCCGGAGTCGCCCGAACCGAACGTCCCGCCCCAAATATTAAACTCCACAACCACCACCGGACGTTTCCACGACTCCAAAACTACAAACGGCTTCCCAAACTGAAATCTCGAGAGTGCTACCGAGCCCGCAGACGTCCCGAGGCGACTCCCGACAACCCCGGCGCCGAAAAATATTTTGGCGAAACGTCCGGGGACCCACACGACCTCAAATACGGAGGGGTTCGCCAAAATGATACTCGGATAGGGCTCGGGAGCCGTCAACGCCGAAAACGTGACCCGCAGCTAAAACCGAGCCCGGGTCACCCGGCCGCAACCCGCTCGGGGTGACCGTAACAAATTCCTCGAGCTTCCCTTGTTCGATCATCTTGGAAATGAGATGTTTGAGCTGCCAAAGAAGCCTCGATGTCGTGTCCTCGATCCTTGTGATAGAGGCGTAACTTGTCGAAACCCTTGGTGTTCTTGTGTTGGATGGGTTGAGACCATTTGGGGACTTTATTCTGCTTTTCAAGCAAAGAACAAAATGATCGTGCGAGTGTCACGAAGAGGGGGTGAGGATCGAGGCCCTTGGCACTCCGGCCAAGGGTTGGTACCTTGATGAACTTGACCCATTGTCATATTTCTTGCTTTGATCATTGGAAGAAGATCGTTGGTAGGGCTTGTTGATCTCCACGGACTTCATAAATCGAGTTGCTCGATCTATGAACTCACCCATCGTCGTGACGGGATTTTCGTTGATGTTGTATGCGAGCCTTGACTCGCGTTGGAGGCCTTGGGTAACGGCCAAGAGTTGCATTTCTGGAGAGAGCTCTTGGATTTGGATGGCTTTTGCCTGAAAACGTCGAATGTAGTCTAGAAGGGGTTCCTCCTTTTGTTGCTTCACCCTCAGTAGGTGTTGGACAGTCTTCGGGGGTGGGCGGGGGCGCCCATGAAGTGGCGGAGAAAGGATGAGGTCAGGTCCTTGAAACACTTGAAGTGTTGTCCCCATAATGTTCCGAACCACGTCGATGCAGCCCCCTTTAGGGTAGAGCTGAAAGCCTTGCAGAGGATTGGGTCTGTGGCACGCGCCATCTCCATTTGGGAGATGTAACGCCGCAGATGATCGACAGGATCGGAGGTGGCGTCGTAGCTTTCGATGACTGGCATGCGAAAGCCTGCGGGTGCCTGGACGACGATGATGTCTTCAGTGAAGGGTTGTGTCAGGAGTACCTCGATATCGTCAAGGACCTAGTTAGGTGTCTTGACCTGTTCCTCAAACATGTTGATTCGTCGGAGTAGGTCGTCGACATAGATGTTCCCGGAGGAGTGGTTTTGGTTATGGGATTGTTCTTCCTGTTCGTTAGGAGGTGGGAGGCGTGCGGCCTGCATTTCGGCCTTAATGGTTTGTACCATCAAGGTCTTCATGTCGTTGAGAATGTTAACTGGAGAAGCATCATCTCGGCGTGGTCGATGATGATGGGTTGAGGGACAGTTGAAGGTCCGGGGAGATTGTGTAAGTGAGCCGCTGGTAGTTGGGTGAGCGGCTGTGTCCCTGTTGCGCCGCCAATTGGGAGCGGTGTGGGCGCGCCTGAGGAGCTAGAATCAGCATCTTCAACGTGCACGCTGTTGTCAGGATTGTGAGTTCTCATCGTCTTTGCCATTGGGATGGAGAGAGAGAAAAAAAAGTGGCACGCATTGCACCTGAATTTGAGCGGGTATTTTATTACTTGAATTGAGCTTATTTTGCATACATATAAAAACACTCATTAATTATGTTTATCTCTTTAATCCTCTTCTTATAGATTGAACCTAATTAATCATTCATTAACACAAGTGGCACTCATTTTCTCTATTGCCTAATCGACCTTCTGATCCAACCGTTATTATAGCGGTTTGAAAATAACGTTAGTGTTTAACGTGAGAGGTTAGAAACGTTATCAATGGTAATTTTTAAATACAAATTTGTTACGTTCACTTATTCATCAGTACTGATTTACACTTATAAATAACCTGAGAAATTGGAGCATTGAAAAATAAGCCTCCTAATTATTTTAATTAGGCACACTACTTCCCCAACTTTTGTTAAGTATTCTAGCAATCCAAAAAGTCAAAACAATGTACTACTGGCCCATAAGCACGTGCCGCCATTCAAAAACTTTGCACGAGTGAGTAACAGTAGTACGCCGTACGTACATGTATTATTAAAACAATGCACAATGCTACCATTAGAATTTCAATTTTGTAAATTAGTCTAGAATATTCAGTAAAGCGTTAATTGGTTCGTCCAAATTGCATTAAAACAAATTTTACTAGTCTAGCGGCCTTGACTCAAGTGGTACTTCGTGTGCCACAGAGGTGGGTGTTCGGGTTCGAGGTCTTGACTTCGAGTCCCTGGACTGCCAAGACATGAGAGTTTTAACCACATGGTGAATAGAGCATTAATCCCGTGACTCGCCGTCGGATGAGTTTGTAGGGGTTCGAACTCGCGATGTGGGATTTCTCCGAGGAGATGAGTATCTAATCTAACCAACTGAATGTGTAATGGTCAATTATTTGTCAAACAATTACTCCAACGATCATAATAAAATTGATACGTTTTTTTGTTCATATGAAGTTGATACATTTTTTAAAAAGAAAACTTTTTCTTATCAACTTTACTTTATTACCATTCATTTCATTTTTTACTTAAAAAACTACATTTATCTCATATGTATATTTTATTTTACTACCTCTAGTCAACTATATTCCTTAACTAGATCGTACCCCCTCCTACGGAACGGATATCAAAGAAAAGAACCCCGAATATGATAAAAGTGAAAACAATTTATAAAAAAGTCATATAAAAGGTAATAACTAAAATTGATAAAGGAATAACATAATTATTGTACTTCAACTATTACAAAGCTGGCCACAATCATGCACTGTCATCTGTACATGGGCAATCATCAGTACTCGTTATAGTAGATATCGGGTGTTGACGTAATTCCAACCTACATATTCATGCCAAAATAGATCAATAGCATATCCATCTACGTTCTATCAGTAATAGTATATCAAATATATTACGCATTTATCATCAAAGATCAATGCTCCCAACGCGTATGTCTAACTTGTTCTCACTAACACTATTATCATTAACACCGCAACCGCCTGCCTCTTCAACAAATCAAACAACTATACATAGTACATAAAAATATTAGTCACAATTTAACTGCTTTGATCACATACTCTAACCATTATCACTTATAACATTAAATACCTCTTTACAGCAGAACCACAACCGTCTTCATATGCTAGACGTTTTTGTGGTAGCAACAGTGTCTCCCGAGGATAACGCTACAATTACATAATCAATAAAATATGTATAAGATATTATAGATAAAGTCAACATATTGATTGTGAATAATATAGTAGATTCATAATTACATACCCGGTTTATAGTTTCCAACATTGCTCTACACGCAAAGAAAGATAATCAATTTTTGAAAATGACTTGACGGAAAATGCCGATCGTTTATTTACGATATTATAATCAGTAATCTTAAGATCCCATGTAAACTTCAGCCCCTTGACACTCTCTACCATGCTTTCCAACTTATTCAGACCTTCCATCTTTTGAAAAGGAAGTGTGTAATAGTATGATTGTCAATGATTAATAATAAAAAATATATATACAACTGAAATATCATAAATATATAAATAAATGACAAATCACTTACACTTTTCTCATATCCCGCTACTGTTTGAGCATCACATTGGAACAGGCGAGCAACAACATTGTCAAACATAACGAACTTTGACTCACCAGTATGATCTCCTACTATTACCTCCACTTTGAATCTTACAGAAACACAAATTAGTATAAGTTAAAAACTCAATTAATTTATATGTGATCGTACGCATATCTATCTCATATGTACACGAACGAAAACATACCGATGGACTGCAGATCGAACGGTGGTATTGCATAATTTGCAATAAAAACCATCTCCTTGCTCAAATACTTTTCGTGAGCATTGACGACATGCTAGATACCGAATCTGGTTATCTGCTTCACACACATTATCATGGCGTTGCATCTCAAATCTTTTATCTCGCACAATATAATAAATTTTAATATAATAGATTGATGATATCTATATAATATTTTAAATATGAAAAACAAAACATACGGGGAACGACCATATGCTCTTATTGCCTCCGGTGTCGGAGCACCACACTTTTCACCACCGTGTCTGATCCCCTGGTCGAGCCACTTGCACGTGCATCATCTTTTAGGATAGTGCAAGCATTCGGATTATGAGCAAATCTGCATTGAATTTGATGCCATTTATATAACACTTGATCATTATTCATTTAAATACAATATGATAAATCAAAAATCATAATATATGAAAGGAATACAAAATATAACGTACGCATCATGTATCTTTGCAACTTCCGGAATCTCCAAATCAATGTATATTTTTGTCCCACATGTAGCACAGAGCTGATACTTACCTAAAATTAAAAAACAAATGGAAATGTAATTACAGTAAAAAGCACATGTCATCTCATAAAAATATGTTACATGACAAAGGCACGCCAACAAACTAATACGTACCAAAGATATTCTTTAACATACGTTGTAGTAATCACCACAACCACACATGCATTTACATCAATACTCGCCATATCTTTCAACAGTTTCATCAAATTTCCCCAAAATGTTACCTCAACATAATTTCCACTGCGACAAACAAACGCACAAATTTTATGCTATAATAAATGTACAACATAAATACAATATGATGAAATACAAAAAATGTAAATACCTATGATCAGCTACCCAAATAGATTGCATTTGGGTCACACTTTTATTTCGCATCACAATGTCACGCGGGTCATCATTGTTATATAAAACAATTTTGTTATAAATCGATTAACAAATAACAAATAAGCATTACCGATAAACCAAACAAAAGAGGTCACCTGTGCAACTCGTGTTTTGCGGCCACTGTTTCGAGATGTCTATGATATCCACGAATTCAAACTTGTTTCTAGGAATATCAGGCACCTCGTCCTCAATAGCGGCAACCTTAGTGTACCTTGTGAAGAAAATCTTGTTCACACATTGAATCGCCCGCATAAAATCAGCCGGCTTACCAACCTTGAAGTTCGAATGTTGTAAACCATCCCTTCTCTAAACAACGGACGAAATTGACTTTCCAGTACGGAGACACACGAGCTGATATATGATCATTCTATAAACAATAAAATAAAATCAGTTGCACACTATACCACAAACTTCATATAATTCAACATGACACAATACATATTATCATTACAGAAACATACATTAGAATCCAACAAAACCAGCTCTATCCCGATTAATTTATCATCATTCGTGCTAATTGCATCCCATGTGCGAGTTAGTCGCACACGTAACCGCCAATGACATCCATATTGCTTCAAATCACATATCTGTTGAGTCATTTTCACAGGCAAATACCTACATAAGTAATCGATTACAGTCGGCAAATCAATAATAGATACATGAAATGTATTTTTTTTATTTTTACCTTCTCAAGCTTGATTACCATACAATCGATCAAATATTTCTTTGTAAACAATATTCTTTGTATGCTTTGACTTAGTAGGGTTATCGCTATTCAAAAACACTGAAACCCATCCGGTGATGTCACGCGAAGCCGCAACATACATCCGGCCATGAGTAAACACAGGTTTGGCAAATACAATCCAACATTGTTGAATGTCCGTCCTTGACTCTTATTAATGCTCATCGCAAAACAAACTCGATAGGGAATTGGCGTCGGGATAGATTAAATGGGAGTTTACTTTCCGAGGGCTCCATCTCAACTCGGGTATAAGACATCGACTTCCGACGTTGCTTCCCGCGAGTATCTCCGCCTCAATCACCTCGTCGCTAACTTCGTTACAATGAGTCTGGTCCCGTTACACAACCCGGTTGATTGATTTAAGTTCCTCATTAAGATAATTGGAACACCAACCTTCAACACAAGTTTATGTTTCGGTATACCAGAGAATTCCAGACTATTTAGATACTCCATTGGATATAGATCGGTTTGCGTCTCGTAATTCTCCGATGTAGTTGATATCCGATCTGCACTAAGATAAATTACACCTTCACCGGGTAATCTTGAAAGAATACGATCATTAACCACATCCACAACATCATTCTTAGGTGAAAGAATAGCTCTCTCTCTCAAATAATCTCGATCAGAAATACTACTCTGCAACTGAGGATAAGTACTATCAATAACAGCATCAATGACATCTCTACCAGATGGCACCAAAAACATATCAGGGAGCTTCAGCCATTCCGGATCCTCGTCATCGTCATCAAATTTCTCTAGAGGTAATAAACCTTCACCTAACTTCAGAAGCCAATCACTAAACCATGCAACATCCGGAGAACTTGAATTGCGCAGTCGCATGTTCTCCGATAACGTGTATACCTTACAATCTGACCATAAGTACGAATAGCATAACGTAGATGACACAACATCACCCCTGGTCCCTTGCGGTATTACAGGCAATATCTGCCTAAAGTCACCACCAAGAACCACCGTTTTGCCCCCGAAAACCTTTGTTCCAGCAGAAAGGTCAGACACACTCATCAAATCACGTAAAGAACGATCCATTGCTTCGAATGCATGTCGGTGCGCCATTGGAGCCTCATCCCATAAAATTAATGATGCACGACATATCAATTCGGCCGATACACTCGATTTTTTAATACTAAGAAACGAATCCTTATGAAGCACAATAGGAATCTTCAACCGAGAGTGTGCGGTCTTACCACCCGGTAGAAGCAACGCCGCAATACCAGAAGTTGCAACTGCTAAAGCTATCTTGCCCTCTGAACGCAATCGAGCCAAAATTGTCTGCCACAAATAAGTTTTACCGGTCCCACCACTACCATAAACAAAGAACATAACACCGGTACGAGAACTCAATGATGTCATAACTTGATCATACACCACACGTTGTCCTTCATTCAGTCCGGCATATAGCAACTCGTGCTCGGTCAGCAATGATCGTCTATCATAACTCAACTCCTCGATAATTAAAGAGTTCTCTTCAATGATCGAGACCCGATGTCGTGGATAAGGCATTCCCTCTATTTCTCTTAATGATCGACCCAATCTATTCATTATTTCTCTATCTCGTAAAGGGCATAATTAAATTTATCATCATCACTCAATACAAGATCAGGATCCTTTCGCTTTTGACGCTCCATATACAAAATATCATCCGCAAACATCTCCGATGTTTTTCCCAAAGGACCAAAGGTTCGGATACTTGACAAAACAACAACATCGTAACAAAACAGTTCACGCAAGCTGCTCGGCATTGCCCAATGAGAAGCTTCATGCGTGACTCATGCCACTCTCCATCACCTTCAAGCAAACCTAAGGCAAAACATGCATCTCGTACGTGTCATGCACATGACCATTTACGATTCGCAACTCCTCGAATGACCTTGGCCCTTTGACAACATTAAGCAACATACGAAGATAATATCGCTCGCCGGCGGTGGGGTGAGTATAATATAACCTACCTATACTAAGACCTTTCTTACGGCGAGTCCACTCCTTCTCACTCTTTTCCATACATAGTGGCGAGGAAACTCAACATACGTTAGTTGTCCGGCATCCGGGCCGTTCTGTTACACTCCATCCACGCTAAAACCGAGTTTTACTTTCATCATGCCTCGTATAACACTACGTAGATCTGAATCCCGATCGAACACAACACTTTGCTCATTAGGGAGATGAAATGTTAGTCGCTCAACGGCTGGATCATGTCGATGAATGAAATATCCAAAAATACGCCAAAGATGCCTCCGATCTTTGAGATGTAACGATACCCAAGTATTGCTTAATCTCGTCAACTTCTGGTCGATTAGATCCATTACCAGAACGGTCACCTCCATTACCGCTCTCAATAACAACGGTTGATCTATCCTCTCCTTTGTGCATGTATTTGCACAGATACTTGATACACATATCCCTATTTGTCTTCTCCACACATACATGACAATCATACTTCACAACCAAATCAACATTGTGAGGAACCACCCATCCATTATCTAGCTCCGTCCCGTTCTTTTTCACTGTATGCTTTGTTGCTCGACGTCTGTATATCGGATATCCATCTTGTGAAATTGAAGTATGCTTCACCAATGTACGTGGGTAACGCTTCACGCACCTTTTATCAACCATACAAGGACATTTCATATTAGCATTGCCACATGGCCCATGCATCATATGCTTCGAAAACAACTTCATATGCAACCGGATCTTTAATCTTATCTGGAAGCTCGGCAGATATGAAACGTTCAATCTTATGAGGTTCATTGATCATTTCTTTGACATTCATGAAAAGCGCAATATGAGCATGATGCAGTCCTCTTTTCTTGAATTCTCTTGTAACAATGACTGCATAAAAGTTAAAGTGTCAACCCTAACAAAATTAATTTGATCATTTAATCAAAAACAATGTCCTATAGGGTGGTTTAAAAATAGTACCTCCTATGGATCGACCGAATAGATTTCCTTTGGTGATGTCGTTCAACGGTGAGTACAGCTTTCATCTCAAATACACGAACACCAATATCGTGCCTCTCATCCGGTTCAATCGAATGAATTTCGTGAATTCCACTATTTCCTTCCACCTTGGGTTACAGTTATCGTTATGAATAAATCGGGATGTCCGAGCCACCTACAAATAGCCATTGCATCTTGATAGTTCTGCATCATATATCGTGGCCCACCCGTGAAAGATGATGGTAGCATACACGGTCTTCCGGTGTGAGAACCCTCGTATCACCACGCCAAGAGCATCTTGCAGCCCACATAATACCTCACAGCGGAATCGAGGCTGATTATTCCTTACATAGCAAAATCGTTCCTCAAGAATGCAACTATATGCATACACAACATACCGCTGAAACAACTCCGCCTCCTTTGAATAACAGAATATACAGAATCACGATGTTGTAGCTGAAACGCATAGAACTCACGCATCGTAACTCTATTACGAGATTCACACCGAACCATCAACATGATCGATGTCATCACGGTACCCATCGACACCATTTGGGAATAGTACAGGAAATGAAGTGACATCAACTGCGGATGTAACAAATGTATTCTTCTTGGTCCATGATCTTTTGTGAATACCACTATGTCACGCTTATTACCCTGTTCTTCATCCAAACCCACAGTCAATGCAGCTATATCACTTGATGTTGGCAAGTTGTACCTTCTTCCATCATTAGACCGTGATGAGAGCAACCTCAACTGACAGCACATTGTTATACAACTGGTGCATATCGCGTGCTCTTCTAAATTCTTTCACAAGGGCATTACTCTGATCAAACATCTTTGTTAGCTCATGCATTATCTCCGTATCCATATGATTAGCTTGCCCATCACCGAAACTCCTCAATCGGTTTTCTATCTCATGCTCGTATCAAATATATACAATTGAGCAAAACGGGACGATTATTGCTTGATGGTATTAAAGAACCAATGGTGTGATGATTCTCCCTTTCAAGCGAAATACATATGGTCCATTACCATCATTTATATGATTGTCAATATGGCCACCGGTGGATGTAAATGAGAATCTACAATTAAACTCTCGAATATTTCGTCTAAAGTAAGTGGACAATGGATGTCCAAAGGCAATCCAATAACCGCTGCAAAAACAACGGTGGTGACTGCCAAATGGCAATTGGACTTTTCCATTCGACAACATAGAGAAAACTTTGGATTTCTCTCGCACACTTGAGCGAATGCTCCTTTCCAGATTCCAAAGAACCGCACGACAATTGACATTTGGACAAACACAATCCGGTGGGCCTAGATTCTCGCTTCTCAAGAAATCTCCCTACAACAATGGATGACGAACAATTGAAAAATATACGGATAGCTAATAGGTTGTGTGGTAAAGGCTTTAAGGATAACACAACTTACTCATCTCGGTCATCACCACCGGATGCGGAACAACTTCATCATCGTCTAATGTTTCCGATAACATAGCGTCTGGCCATAATAGAATATATTTAACTTAATGATGATGTCCAATGAAAAACATACACCAATACTACAATGATACGCACCTTCTACCATATCATCATGCGTGTCAAGGTTTTGGAATGCGACAGGTTGAATCACTTGTCTATAATGTCTCGCCCTCTTAGCTACGTTCTGTGACGTTCTTGACGACTCTCCAACCTCATGTCTACCATTGAATAATTGAGGACATCCGTCTACTTGTGTGACGATGAATGCCGTGCATTGCTTCTTGATGAGTTAGTACTACCGGTACCACATAGTCATGCGGACTCTTGATCAACCAATTTGAATAGATCTCCGGAATTGGGTCTAACTTGTGTGCTTACTAAATGATCATTCGGGTGAAATTACCATTCACCCCATACAGATAGGTACTGGACTGAGGTGATGAATTTTGCAGTAATATGGATGGACGACTATCATGGTGATTTTGATGGTTAGATTGAGGTAACTTTCCAACTCCATTCATGACACGTGAAATGTGAACATTGTTGGTGGATTGATTACGCTCGGTGGTTCCGGACAGCGCCAATCGGTTGGTAAGGTCTTGGAATGGGAATCTATTTGTGGGATGAGGAGAGCTTAAGGCAAAATCATTTGATGTTAAGTTATCATTAACATCGAACTTTGTGATGAGTGAGGGTTATAATCGATATTATGAACACTCGGGTTAGCATTATAGGGATCACATGTAAATAGTCCCCTAGGTATATGTTGTCTTGCCGGTTGTCGATTACGACAATCACCAACATGTCGTCTTGCTCTAACAGGAGTCGCCGCATAATCTCCATGCGAGCAGCTCTTCTTTCCCGTGAATCCATCAACTCTAAAGATCTATAAAACACTATTAAACCTAATATATATAAAACTTAATGAAACCAAATTCAGATTACTTAAATAAATAAATAAATAATCCAAACTACTTTGATTTATCACTTATATGTTTTATGTACATTCGGATTTTGATAACTTAAATTTAATCATTTCATAATAACATAGCGTATGATAATTAGCATCAATAAATAAAATAATATTATAACTTAAATCATACCTCAATATCTTCTGAGTAGACGCAAAGAAACAATAACTACCCAAATAATCGATTGATACCTACGTAATAAAATTTTACATGAAACAAATAAACTATCATAAATAAAATCATATCGATAAGGAATAATTCATGTAATATAAACATTTTTATAATTCATGGATTACAATTACTCTAAATAAATCCAAAAATATAAAATATTTAATGGAGTTCGCTATATATATAAACTAAAAACCCCATTTTATATTACACATTAATACAAACGTACACAGCTAAAGCCCATAACAAAAATTAAGCCCATGACTCAATCCAGTACTAAAATATGAGTACATATTCATAATCTAAAAATAGTTCATCCGTAAGTTATACATTGCACCATTTATTTTATGTGATTTATATTAATTAATGAATACTTTATATAATAAATGTTTATACTTATAAACTTAAATATGTTTAAAATATGATTAAAAAATTAATTTTTTATATAGCATTAAATCAGCTAATTTCAACTGTAATTAAAATTGTAACACTATAATAAGTTAATAATATTTTTATAAATAATAAAGTTGTTAAGTTTAAAACCCTTTAGCTTCAACCAGTCCGGATTTTTTTACACTATCTGATTTTGTAAATATTTTAGTCAAATATTGAACTTTGCACAAATGAACTCTTGAAAATATGATAATATAAAAATATCATTTTAAATATCCAAAAACGTATATTTCAATTATTATGTCTAAATAAAATTTATTTTCTTTACATTATTATTTTGTGCAAATTTTACAACCAAAACAATACTAAACGGTTTAAAATCATATTTATATTTTAGTGAAAATAAATTTAATTTTCATGACACAATTTTTCGGAACTTATCTAAATTATAGTTCAGTTTATTTTTTAAATTAAAAATTAAAACAATAGAGACATCAGTTAAAATGTAAGTATGAAAAAGTTAAGTAAAATGATGATTTGGTTTTTCGTCTCAAAATGAAGTTAATTTGCATACATTAATTCCTTTGTACAATTCTTTTTAATCATAAACCAAAAAATATGAATTTCCTAAATTGAAAATTAATTATAAAATGTTTCGATGAAAAAATCTGGCCGTTCATACTATATTAATAATTTTTTATTTTGTTAAACATTTATATACCTAAACTAACCCAAACACAAAAAGCCAAAAGCCCACAACTCTCAAATACTAACCCAAACCCCAAAGATAAACGTAACCTACACAAGCCCAAAATACCAGCCCAATTTAATGTTATCTCGATCCAACCCAAAAAAACCCTAAACACGCCCAAACAAAGCAAAGATAAATAGGAACAAAGAGTCCTAGGTTGCCCCGACTCTCACTCACCGCCGTTTTCTTCACAACTCGATTTCCTTTAGCATCGATGAACTTCAAAAGATTCATCTCTTCTCGTCCCATATCTCTACATTAACCGCCGCCTAGATGTATTATCGTCCATAAAGCCGTCGCGAATCCATGTTTCGCCACGGCCATTCACGGTGGCTTACATAAAATCATCATACTCATATATTGGATAATCGTCAGTAAAATCTTTTCATAAATAAATTTTTTTGTTTGATTAGTTTTTTGTTAAAAAAATTTTGTGGACATTATTTCATTTAGATTATAAAATGTTTTGTTAATGTATATATAACTAATAATCAGTTGATCCACTATTTTCCTGCTAAAGACTTGATGCATTAAATTTAAATAACATAAACTTATATCTTAATACCACTGGGGGCTTTCTGAGCTACTTAATTTAAATAACATAAACAAATAGCGAATTACTACCTGTGGGCTTATAGAGTAATAAACTAATGATCAATTGATTAACTACATCTCTGCTGAATTCTTCAGTTTCTCTATCTCTGCCTGAAGTGACTCATTCAACCTTGTAAGCTCTCTGTTGCGGGACATGATAGAATTCTGCTCCTTACGAGCGATTTGCAGCTTTCTGTTCAAATTACTAATTTCATGTTCCAGGCATTTCATTGACTCATAGTTCAGATCGAATGCTTCCATATCTTCATATTTCAAGAAATATTCTATGCAGCCCTAGCCCCGCATTGTTAGCCTCTTTCCTTGTTTCGCACGAGCCCCGTGCAACAATCTCCACAGCCTTTCCCGATTTAGGAAGAATAATTTTTAGGCGTCCATCAAAGAAGAACCCACCAGATGATCTTGGGCAGTACACTGGATTTGGAATCTCCAGATCCTTTGCTAGCTTCTGAAGAACCTCGACATATGGAATTTCAAACCCCTTCATTCTGCAAAATATAGTAATAGTACTAATAATAGTAATTTTGATAGTTGAGGAGTGTTCTAATTAAAACCCCTTTATTATTGCGTACCTTAAACAAATGGAAGAAATGAAGCTCTGTCTTCCGGTGTGTTAAATTGAGTCTTCCCTTTATATAGTAGTTTTGTCGAATTTTTGGGTGGGAAAAATCAGTTCGCGGTTCAAGTTTAAATTGTTTGGTATGTAATCTAAAGTTTTTTGATATTCAAGTTCCTTTGTTTTAATATACTGAAATATAATCAACTTTATTAACACAAATTATAAAAATCCATTCATAAAGACTTTTTCAATAAAAACCGAACACATTGAATAATTATTTAAAATAACGCTAACTCCAAAAAATCCGGACTTTGAATCCTACGGATTAGAAACGTGATCTATTTAGCCCTATCTCATCTATTGAACCCTATCTTATTGTTGTTCGCCGTGATTCCTTTGATGACACTGGTGACCCTCTTTGGTATTAGTTTGTTGCCTCAACTTTTTTACCTCTTTTTCAAGTTCTTCGTTTTTCAACGTCAGCGATCCGACCATCGATTTATACACATCTATCTCCTCTTCCGTAAAAAGCTTGTAATAATGAAGATCCAATTGAGTTTCTCTCAATTTGTGATAGTGAAGATCCTTGAAAACCAGCCCGTGCTCATCCTGTAGCCATTCAATGCCTTGCATTGCTGCTTTGTCATATGCAGCTTGTTTGGTCTTGTAGGTGCAAATTGTTGATATGGAGTGTGCCTTCTTTGCTCGATCACACTTTATCGATACCACACCTATGAATAATCCATCCGTCAGGCTCCGCTTGATCGAGTATTTGGGTTTCTTCAATCCAAATTTCTTCATGATTTTATAAAGCAGCTTCTTGAACGAAAGTTCCACAGTCGGCATTCTGCTTGATTAATGAACAAACTCATAAATACTTTGGAAAATTGTAATTATTACTTGGTCAAAATAAATGACTTACGTTGGTATTGAAGCGCGAATTGGTGCTTTCTAAATCCGCTATCCGAAATCGGCGAACTTTGCAAGGGTTTTTTATGGAGTGATGTTATTTTATAGGTGTTTTGATCAGTACTTATTCTATTTGAATTAGGATTCGTCTAATTTGATCAGATCGTTAATACTCTAATCCTATAGCGATTTGTAAAAGTCGTCCTTATCCCAAGTTAATAGGCCTAAATTACGCATTTCATTCTTGGACTTCTCTAATTGTAAATGGCACTTTTCATACTCCAATTCCTTAGCGAATTGAAAGTGTCCTCCTTATCCCAAATTAATAAGCTTAAAGTACGCATTTCATGCTTGGAATTCTTTAGTTTTGAAACGCGGCAATTAAACATTCATTCATCAAAAAATATCTGTCAGTGTTTGCAGACAATTAAACATTCATTCATCAAAAATGTCTATTTTGCTGCTGAAATTGCGATAGACCACTTGTAGAGAACTACATCCGTAACTTATTCAGAAATTAATTTCTGATTTGAACAAAAGATCATCAATTACTAATCGTCAAAATTTCTCGTGCTTTCTGCTTCGTCCACTACTTCCTCGTTTGAAGGTGGGGGAATCGCCATTACCCTTCGGGATGTGGCCAGTTGATGCACACCTCTGTTGTCATTGTATATTTTGCGTCTATTTGCTTCATGTATTGTTCTCATTCTTTGCAAATCAATGACCTGTAATTCGAGTAGTTCTTATAATCCATATATGTTTATATGTTTATAAAGCAATAATGGAAATTGAAATATATAAATACCTGTCTTCTATGTGTGGTGATGCATGTGGTGAGAGTTGTAGCCTCTGAGTTCAATAACTTTAAATGATTAGTCATCAGCATTTTAAATGGCTGGCATTTGATGTTTTCAACCTGAAAATGTTCAAAGGGTTCCTTTTGATGTTTACTGATGAATATATGATATATGAAACTGGTTTCGAAATTACCAATTGTTGCAACATCTCCAATTTCTGCTTTAGTTGACGGTGATTTTCTTGAAGTTCCACCACTTGTTCATGAGGGCTTCATGACCTTGGCGGATGGCCATTGCACTTCAAAATTTGTCAACTGGTTGTGAGTGATTGAAAATATCAAGATGTATTTATAGGAAAAAAATAGGTTAAATTTTGAATCGCATTACATTTGTTTTGGCGGTATATGTACAAAATTTAAACTTTCCGTTTCAAATTTTTATTCCGATTTGATATGCTAACAAAACAGAAACAGATTTGTTCAATCGAATCATAACTAAACAAATCCGAAATTGATTATTTACTGGCGCATGAGGGGGGTTTCGCCAATTTCCATTTTTCCTAGCTTGTCCAGTACTAAATTTCATAATTACAAAATATGCCATTTAGGTAACACTACGTTTCTAGAAACAATGTCCACATGTCATTACGAGAACGCTTCTTAGAGTGATAGACAATTTTAACCTTCTGTATGTTTCAGCTTTATTACTATATAGTAGATTGGTGTCTAGTTAAACGTATCAAATTTCTGAGATGAAATGAGGATTACGTGAGTTAATTTACTAAAAGAAACCGAACAACTTAAATCATACTTCTAAAAATGTTATTTTAAGGAAATAATGTATTTTAATTTATTCTCTATTAGTCTAACAGTTAGCACTTTGACAAAGTCTTATTTAAAAATATAAAAGTGTTACTGACTTAATGGGAGAAGATCTAGAGAAACTCAGTTGCAGGAATGAGTTCGTTTATGTGTTTTCACTACGCCGAGCTCACACGGCTTACCGTGGTCATTCCCACGGTAGTGCCGTGGTAAAAACCGCCGGGAAGGTCACGGTAAACGAGCTCGTCGGTAAGCTCGCGATAGCCGATAGCAGCCTCCGCGCCGCTCGAGTGCCGCTGGGCCACTGCCACGATAAAGGTTTTTTTTTAATAAATGAAAATTTGGTAAAATAATGATGTAATTGTTTGTATATTTATAATTTAAATAAAAAATGTATTTAAAAATTAATTTTAAATGCAAATATATATATATATATATATATATATATATAATAAATTGTTAATTTACACCAAAATCTAATAATGTTTACAAAAATCCTAAAAATGGTCGTTTGGATCCACGTTTGGGTCGGTGTTCAAGTAATTATCAACAAAGTCATCATCCTGAAGCCCCCTAAACCCGGCTAAGAATGCCCGCCGGTGCGGCTGCGGGACCGATATCTTTGGCCGATAATCCCCTTGGGGATGCGTGAAGCCCATGCCCAAGTCGACACTGGGCTGCTGCTGAAGATGCTTGTACTGTGGAGGCGGTTGATGGAAGGGCTTAGGCCGTGGCTGCTGGAAGGAATTAGGAGGCGGCTACTGGAAAGGTTGAGGCGGTGGCTGCTAGAAGGGCTGAGGCTGGGACGAAGATCCAACTAACAAGTGCAGCAACGTCGCGTAAAGCGGGATGTAGCCCCCAAAACGCATACCCAACCAGATGTTGCTGACGGCCGAATCGAATGATCGCAACGTGTCCGCCTTCCAACCATCGAGAGCAGCTTCCCGAACCTCGATCACCATAACCAGAGTTTTGAGGTCACTGATCTCATCCGTGTCCCTCCGATGATGGTCCTCCAGCTCAATCTCGCGCTGAAAGTTAAAATTTAAAAAGATTTAATATTTGTAATATAAATAAACAAGTTAAATTATAGGAGTTAATTAAACGATAATTTAATTACCTGACATCGCTGAGGTGGCTCGAAACGCTCCAAATGGCTAATCTGAGGAGGGACACCGACCCAACGTCCTCGGATGGGCTGGCCCACAACGGATCTATAGATCACGTCGTTGATCGCCGCGGAAGGCCCATCTGGCCCATACTTGTCAACGAGACACGTCCTATACTCCTCCTAAGTAATAATACAAATAAACTTATGTTAAATAATATTGAAAGAAACAATAATTTGAATTTAGGAAAATGAATAATACCAAGACGACCGATTCCTTCCCAAGCCATGCTCCCCGAACTCCTCCTGACGCAGCCGGTGCCCAGCTTCTTTACACTGTCCAATAGTATTTATATATGAAGTAATTAATTTTTTTATAAATTATATAAATTAAACTTAGATATTTAAACGCTGATGTGGTTAAAAGAAATTACCAAGTCTTCATAAACTCTATGTTTGGACTTGTTGCCAAACGACTTGATCTTCGGACGATTCTCGCTCTTCACATTCTTTTTGTTCTCCTAAGATTCCTCTTTGAAGTCGTTGTTGTTGTAATACTCAAGTAGCATCTTCCACTTGTCCGGGTTGATTCTATTCGGGATGAGCGGTAGCCAATCCAGGTAGTTAGAATTGTCCGGATCCAGAGGATGTTGTCGTCTGCACTTCTTCCGGATGTTGTTATGCGTGTTCTGGTAGAACTCCGCGAACCGGGAGTGCAACTTTTCCAAGAAGCCCGACTCATCCCACATATGTTGTTCCTGTTAATTATTAAAAATACATCACCGTTATCCATCATAGTTTATAACAAGTATTAATTAATGTAACATATTAAATATTAATAATTGTTAAAATACCGCGAACTTATCTCGCCTGCATGGCGAGCCTGCCTTCTGTTTGGCTTGGAAGTACTTGGGAGGGAATCCGGATAAGCGGTTCGCGCAGACATGAGAAATCGCTCTTGTGATCTGCTCCGAATGCAAACTGCATACAAACACATGCTGATCATGTCAATCTAACAAGGTAGTGATGCTGATCTAACAAGGTAGTGATGCTGATCTAACAAGGTAGTCATGTCGATCTAACAAGGTAGCATGCGATCTAACAAGGTAGTCATGCTGATCTAACAAGGTACTGATGTCGATCTAACTAGGTAGTCATGCTAATTTATTATCAATGCTGATCAATCAAGTATGTATGTCGATCTAACAAGGTAGTGATGCTGATCTAAAAAGGTAGTGATGCTGATCTAATAAGGTAGTGATACTGATCTAACAGGTAGTGATGCTGATCTAACAGCGTAGTGATGCTGATCTAACATGGTAATGATGCTGATCTAACAGGGTAGTTATGCTGATCTAACAAGGTAGTGATGCTTATCTAACAAGGTAGTGATGCTGATCTAACAAGGTACTGATGTCGATCTAACTAGGTAGTCATGTTGATCTATTATCAATGCTGATCAATCAAGTATGTATGTCGATCTAACAAGGTAGTCATGCTGATCTAACAAGGTAGTGATGGTGATCTAACAAGGTAGTGATGCTGATCTAACAAGGTAGTCATGCTGATCTAACAAGGTAGTCATGCTGATCTAACAAGGTAGTGATGGTGATATAACAAGGTAGTCATGCTGATCTAACAAGGTAATCATGCTGATCTAACAAGGTACTGATGTCGATCTAACTAGGTAGTCATGCTGATCTATTATCAATGCTGATCAATCAAGTATGTATGTCGATCTAACAAGGTAGTCATGCTGATCTAACAAGGTAGTCATGCTGATTTAACAAGGTATGTATGCTTTTGAGACTTACTGTGCGATGCAAACAATGAGACGTCCATTAGGGCCGGGGACCAGCGGTGGCAGTGGAGGCGGGGGCTGTGGCACTAAGCGTAGACGCTGCAGGGGCGGTGGAGCGTCATCACGAGGTGCATCATCGGTGCATCCTGATGCACCATATCGCTGGACCCTGCAGGAGAGTCCTCCGTACGCGGTCGGGATAATCTCGGTATGCAACCACGGGAACTACGGGTAAATGACCGTCCCTGGATAACCGAACCCGACTCATCCCGGCCTGAACCATCTAGAGGATCAGGAGTAGAAGCCAGAACTCAAAAACATTCAAAAATGAACATAAGTACTCATGTTTACATTTAAATTACAATTTAACCCCAAATATTTTCAAAACTTGCAATTTAACCCCAAAATTTTGTAAAAGATTCATTTTCACCGTAAAATTTTCAAAACTTGCAATTTGACCCCAATAGTTTGTAAAAGTATCACTTTAGCCCAAATATTTTCAAAACTTGCAATTTGACCCAAAATCTTGTAAAAGTTACAATTTCACCTAAAAGTTTTAAAACTTGCAATTTTCAGGGCACGGTCCTAGCTCTTCTAGATCACATCTCGAATTTGCGGTGTCCTTAGTTTTCCCTTTCTGATTGACAACTGTGTAGAAAACATTGTCGAAATAATTTTTCTCAATATGCATCACAACGAGACAATGTCTAACTTTCAAATTTGCCCAGTAAGTTAATTCCCAGAAAATTGATTTCTTAATCCAATTATGCTCCTTTCCGAACATCTTTGCCCTCATGTGATCCCATAGTATCCCGAATGATGGGAACACGATATTCTGGACCTCGCTTAATATCTGGTGGCCTAATTTAAACTCACATCTCGGCATACGATCTGTGCGTGTCCACGATTGCTTGTTGCTACGAAGAGCATGCCGTTGTGGTAAAAATCTTCTATGACAACCAAACTAACTCATTTTCTTCTCGTGAGTCAGCTGAAAACTATGAACATCCTCCATACAGTACCGGCATGCAAGTCTTCATTGCGCGCTTCACCCTGATAACATTCCGTACGCTGGGAAATCACTAATTGTCCAAAGCAGACATGCCCGCATGTTATTGTTCTGATTACGATGTGCATCCCAAGTTTTCACACCTGTATTCCATAGATGCTTCAACTCGTCGATCAACAGACGTAAAAACACATCAAGGTTACGGCCCGGTGACTTTGGGCCAAGGATTAGA
Organism: Stellera chamaejasme; assembly: GCA_024586325.1. Classification (NCBI taxonomy): domain Eukaryota; kingdom Viridiplantae; phylum Streptophyta; class Magnoliopsida; order Malvales; family Thymelaeaceae; genus Stellera; species Stellera chamaejasme. The sequence goes on from JANJPE010000013.1 coordinate 177,043, forward strand.
AATGGCATGAAAGTGTAAGCTTCCTTCATGCATAAATCAGGAGGCAAGTTGTAAACCACGATGAATAAAGGCACATAGAATATGATTGTCCTGAGTCTGACAACGGGTTAAAACCATCCGTACATAAACCCAATCGAATATTTCTATACTCACATGCAAAATCAGGATATAATTTATTGACGTGTTTCCATGCCTCGGCTTGGGATGGATGTCCAATAATACCCATAGAATTTTCACTAGCTCTAAGATGATACGTATCGGTTTTCGAGGACTGGTAAAGCCGTTGGAGCCGCTCAATGATTGGTAGATAACGTAAAATCTTTTTAGCTTTGATTTCTGATTTGTCTCACATTCTTCGAACCGTTCCGCACCACATACTCTACAATTGTTTAACTTTTCATATCTATCATCAAACAACATACAATTGTTCTCGCATACATGAATCTTTCTGTACGGTAACCCCAACTCTTTCATCATAGCTTTTGTACTACACATGCTCGTAGGCAAGGTCGCGTCTTCTCCGGGCAGTATTTCATTGATAAATTCAATCAACTCCGAGAAAAAAGTGTCTAATACGTTATGTTGAATTTTCATGCTTAAAAGCTTGGAAATAACCGACAATTTCGTGTGCTTATCAATACATCCCTCATATAAAGGTTGCGACGCATCACGTAATAAATTGAAAAACTTTTGAGCCCTTTGATTTGGCTTTTCGGGTGCGATGTCGTCCTCATCCATCTGATGAATATCATCACCCTCAAAATTATTATTATGATTACGAATCCCAATGCCTCGCGGACCATTTCACGGTAATCACCCGGCCTTTCTTCATTACACTCAATTGAATTATCAAGTACACTATTCGTATTTGCAATATTCGATGATGATGATGATGATACCTCATCAAATCGATAACCTCGATAAACACATGGATTTATCTAACGCCGTTCACCATGACAATCCCACACATGATAATTCGGTTGAAATCCATCTAACAGTAAATGATTGGCAATTGTTTCTCGATCATAATAATATCTATTTTTACATTTTCTACAAGAACATTTCATAAATTGTTCTCCCTTTTCCCGAGCAACAATAACAGCATAATCCAGGAATTCTAGAAGTCCGTTCCAAAACCTCTGACTAATATCGCGAGTCCCCTCCTGAATACGCTGATACATCCAATCACGTCCTTCGGCCATTGTACAATTCCTATAATTGTATTAATAAAACAATATGACAAAGCATAACAATTAATATATATTTAGCACACAACTTAAATCTAAATTCTCAGTACCGTTTTTTCCCTAATTCAGGGTGCATGGTTCCTAACCTATTCATAAAACTACTATTAGTTAATCAAACTTTTATCATATGTATGTAGAAATTGATGATTTAATTACATAAACTTCGGCAACATTTCATCTTAGTTCCCCATTATACCATTTCTCCGGTGTAATGCCTAGAGCAGGTATAACTAGGAACAAGACCAAATATTGAATCCGAAATTTATGTAATTCTCATCATTTCTCCATACACAATTATAAAATATTAATTAACCGATAGTATACTTTTACAAACTGTCCAATCGGACAGTCCATGAAAACTTTGTAGAATATATAATTTTACAACGTTATTCCAATACTTTGAAATAAAGTGTAAAGTAATATATATTACTACAGGTTTTCATAGACATGTACTATAGCTTAACTAATTTGATTTAACCACATAAGCAAATCAAATACGTAAATTAAAAAAAATAAACAACTCATATTGCTCAATAAATAAACATAAATTAATTAAAAATAAAAAATTTATTACCTCAAATAATTCTAGCAGAAGATGATGTCTAAGTTCCCCGAAATCTCTCGTGAGATTAGTAAAAAGAAGAGAAAGTTGGAGAGAAAAAATTGTTAAGGGTGTGAAAATGGATGGGTTGCTCGGGGAGGTATATATAGGAGATATTTACCACGGCTAAATTCGCAGTAAACGGCTGTGGTAAGAGGGGTAGCTGAGGCTTCGTGGAAAACGAGGTCTTACCGCGGCCTCTACCGCGCAAATGAGCGCGGTAAAATGGCAGCGCCGGCGGCAGCGGCCGTTTACCGCAAGCTGCTTTTTACCGCGGCCATTTGCGCGGTGGAGACCGTGGTGAAAGCTGTTTCTTCTACGTAGTGTTTAACACATACTTAACGCCAAGCCTAAATCTATATTATCATCTCCCTAAGCGCTAAAATTTTACAAGAAATTGACAAAATTACCTCTATCAATTTGCTTTCACCAAATCTCCATGATACCATCTTCAATCCCACCACCGGCGAAGTTATGTTGGGACCGGGGTAACTATTGCCACCCCCGTATTTTTAAAGGATAGAGTATATAATGCACATTTTTATAAATTAAGGGATTAATTTTAATTTTTTTTATAGATTATGTTCAGTTTGGTGATTTATACACTACAATCTATATTTACTAATAGGTCAAACTTAAAACATTAAACTCAGCCCAATCCTAAATCTAAATAATAACTAAAACCTAAACATTTTCTCTTATAAAGAACACTGAACCCACAACCCCACCAACTACGTTGCAGTTTTTGCCTTTTTTCTTCAATAGAAAAGTATATTAACAAATCAATCCTTAAGTTAAGGATACCGGGTTTGATACAAAACAAAACAAAACAGTTGTTTATTGCCCTAAAGTCTAATTCCCCTTTATTGGCTTGTTGTCCTAAAGTCTAATTTATCTTCGTTGGCTATTTACCCCCAAATCAGTTTTAATTGAAGCCTACCATTCTACCTATTGTCCCAAATCAGTTTTAAATGAACATCGCATCTATGGAAAAAAAATTATTATTACTTATATTCATAAAAACTTGGTGCGTTTCCTTTTTAACATTTATTTTATGATTTTATTTCTTCATCATTTTAATAGATAAAGTCAAATATTTTATATATAAATTATACATTAATGTTTCTAGTTTCTAAATATTTTTGTTTGAAAATTTTTAATAAATTCTTTCTAATAATAATTTGATATTATGATTTGTGAATTATGCAAATTTTGGTTGTTACGCGTGTTATTTAAATGAGGATAATATTTGTATAGTTCCCGCCACCCCTAACTCTGAATCCTGGCTTCGCCACTGATCCCGGTGGACAACAAACTTGCCGCTGCACTCCTCTGATCTCATCTTCAACAACGCCTCTAATCTCATATTTGATGCCTCTAATATCATCAACGTAACCTCGACATCATCATCGTCACCTTCACCTTCGATTTCATCGTTGCTGCTTCCGATCTCATTGTTGTCACCTGCCGATCTCACCGGCCGACATCGTCGTCTCTAATCTCATCGTTGTTATTTGCACTCTTATTGATTTACTTTTTTGAAGTTGTTCTGCTGATCGTATGTCTTCTTCTTGTTGCAATTATATTTTTCGATATTCTTTCGTTGATGGTGAATCAAAGAAAAATGAGTGAAACTAAGATTATTCACTAATGTAGACGAATTAAATAAAAAAACAACAATTGAGAATTAGTGTCTACTAGACATCTCATACTGTCAACTAACATCTCATATAATGTCATTCTCATAAAAATGGAAAAAAAACATAATTCATTAAATCTCAAAAATAATATCATCTATGAATCTTTTGACGAGTTAATTCCAAAATCTGTACACCTAAAATGAACAGAGAATAAGAAAATGGGACATGTACAAAATATTCTATAGTGTGGTAAAACTTCTCCATATAGTGTCAACGGGTTAAATGCAAACTGTCTACTGATTACACCTAAAATGTTTGAAATATAAACCAAACTGTATATGTGATGAGAGCATGATATGTCTTTATATAGCATGCATTTGTAGGAGTTTTGAAGAGTATTTAGGTAAGGTTCCTCACAAATAATCATATTTTAGCAGGTTGAGACAAATTTGGGCGTAATTGTCAAAATGAAGAAACTTAGAGGTCAAAGCAAGCTTAAAGAAGGAAGTCTCTGCTGGAGCCATGGCCTAGCCATGGCTGGAATCGACAGAGAAGATCCCAGCCATGGCCTAGCTATCGCTGGAGTCAGCAGAGAAGATCCGAGCCATGGCCAAGCCATGGCCGAGAACGCCAGACACTTCTCCACCATGGCCTAGCCATGGCTGGGCGCCGAGATTTTCTTTTAATCTCAGCCATTCATCTCTTTCTTTTAAACCTAAAAAGTAAAGAAAGGCAGGAGTCGGGACATTTTTTGGGGCAGAGGAGAAGAGGAGCAGCAGGAGGAGCACGAAGAGGGCTTCATCATCTTCACCATGAAGCTCTCCAAGCTTCATTTCTTCATGGTTTTGTGGTTAATTTTAGGGTTCTCTTCAGTTTTCTGAGTAGATTTCATTTCTATGCTCAGATTTAGCTAGTTCTCTCAATTTCTCCATGTTTTTGGGATTATATCTACTTGAGTTCATCTCCACCAAGAACATGAGTTTGCTCCATTTCTCTCTATTTATGCTTTTTATGATGTTGAGTAGCTAATTTCCTATTATTTCTTAGGAATTAGCAAAACTTGGATTATGGGTATATAATATTTTTGATGAATGGATATTGTTGATGATTTATGTTTGTGTTTCTCTGAATTTATTGATTAAATACCTTGAGAGAGGATTAATCTTGGCATGATTAGACTTAGACATAAGCTACTTATGTTAGATCGTAGAGAAATGCAAGTTAGGTTAATTATAGGATGAAAGTTCATAATTAATCTAAGAGGAAAATTGATTAATTCACAATAAGTTAGGAAACAAGACATTGCTGCTAGCTTACCTCTAAATACTCTTGAGAGAGGGATTTAGATCCAATATATTTTCCTACATAAATCCAAACAATATCCATCAATGTTTATGAGCCAAATTATTATCTATATACCCATGATCCAAGTGGAGCACAAATTCCTAGGAGATAATTTAGTTCAATAGCACAATTTAATTATTGTAATCCTTGCTCTAGTTGTTTAATCAATTAAATTTTCATACTTGCATGCTAGATTAATTCTCACCATCACTCAATCAATTCCTTATTATAGTTTTTATTGTAATTCACACACAAATTACACAAAATCCAAGTCCCTGTGGTTCGACCCGGTACTCCCGGATTTATTACTTGCGACCACCGTACACTTGCGGTGAGTCACTGTCAAGTTTTTGGCGCCGTTGCCGGGGACTTGTTCTTTTTTGTGTTTTTGTGTTTGATTTACATTGTACATATCTACATAATTTTCGTTGTTTTTCAGGAAATTTTTTTAAAGAAATGACAAGACTCAAAGATATGTCATGGATTGAAGAGGAATGCATCCAGACTTTTATTCCAGAGGACCAACTTCAACAAGACCAATTCACACAATTGTCCGCTCAAATGTTAGACCTTTTTCAAACGGTAAAGTTGTATGCGGAGAATGCAGAACTTCATCAAAAGTTAGTGGCCATCGAAGCTAGAAATGAAGAACCAAATCATGCAAACAACGAAGGTTGGGAATTTGCTAGTGCATATTTCTAAGAGGAGTACCAAATTATGGAACAAGAGTACTATGAGAATCAATATTTCTATGGGTACTCACATTTCCCCGGAGTTCACTATGGGAACCAAGATTATTATGGCGATACACAATATTCATATAGTGGCCAACACAACCTTCCAGACAGTCCACCATTTATAGCTCAAGAGCAGATCAAGAAGGAACGAGAGAAAATAGATCAACAACTTACTCAAGATTTGATAGACATGGTGAATCAAAACAAGAAAAAGCCATACGTCAAAGGATTGAAGAATTGGAATATCTTGAGTATCTTGACGCAATGGATTGGATAGAAGTGTCATGCATGAATTTTAATACGCCAATCGGTCTACACTTGGAACTTCAAGGAGAAAGCTCCAAATGTGGTAACATTTCCTCTTCTCATTCTCTATCTAATTTTAAACCTCAACATGATGATTTGCCTAACATTCCCTTGCATGAGCATATGGAAATTGTTGATGAGCATGCTAGCATAATAAATTCCATGATTTTAGAACCGAGCATGCATGAGAATGATGATGAGTTCAAGACGATGATGAACATGATTTTGTCCCAAATGAAGAGAATGAAAACATGAGCTTTAATGCTATATACGATTATTGTGCAAACTTGGATGATATGCATGCATGTTGGAATCCATTATTTGAGCTTGAACACATGGAAAATGATGCAAATGAAATTAACTACATTGATGTCCATGCATTCACAAATCATATGGAAATTGAAACTGCACATGATCATAATTGTGTTTCCATGCTTGATGAAAAATTTATTGATGACAAGAATGATAAGATTGGTCTTGAGTTTGTTGAAATGGATGTGAAGTTCGATGAAAACTTGAATGAAAAGCATGTTTTTAAGGAGGCAATATTAAGAAATGTTTTGAAGCATGCTAGTGTGGATGATGGTGAAGGAATGTTGAATCTAGAGGACTCTAAGCATGTTCTTGCTCATTTTCTTTATGAGCCTTGCTATGAAAAATTCTCTTTTACTGTTTGTGATAAGTTGTGGGAACATTTCATGATTACTTCATACTCTAGATTCAAGGGTTGGTTGTTTGAAATATGTACTTTACCAAAGTGTTTGCATATTTCAAGAACTAATCTCTATGTGGTTAAAATTGCTAATCTTGCCATGGAAAAAGGGCGTTCATTATTTTGTAGGTTTGAGGACTATTTGTTTGAAAACCTACATCATGGAAGGAAGGTTCGTTTGGGACACGTCCCTCTCGAGCCGGATTGAGCGGGAAACTTCGGATGTCAAGCTAGTGACGTTAAACAAGCATATTTACATAGTAGTAGTATATGTAAATAAACTTGAATTTTGCACATTTAACACATTGAGGGCAATGTGAGGTTTAAGTGTGGGGGGGGTTTAGCAGCTTTTATTTGATTTGTTCATTTATTATTGGTCTAACCCCTAACCAACATTTGCTATCTTGATTTGATTTTGGTGCCTATCTCTAGAGTTCATGCATGAAAGGAGCGGAACCTCCTTATCTCTCTATCTCTCTTATATGTCAATCTCACTCAAAAGGGCGGTATTCTTCTTCTACCCTATCTTTCATTAGAACTTTATTGAATACTTTGTCATTAGAGATTAATGATTAATGAATGAATGGATGATAAGTAGTAGAATGTGAATCCTTGGATGATTGATGTGTGATGTGAGGAAGCCAATACTTCACTTGAGCAATTGTGATGCCCTTTTGAGAAGGTCAAATCCTTGAAATGTTTTTGTTTTTCATGGTTGAGGATTGTGAAAAAAAAATTGCTTCATTGAGTGAAAAGGACTTAAAATGGCTTCTCTCCCTTTTTTCAGATGAAAGTTGATTGGACTTAGTGAATTTCTTGATTGCGGAAATCCCGGAACAAGTTAGTGGTTGAGTAATTGGTTAATTGTGATGTACTCTTTATCTCACCAATTCTACTACCTTTTTATGTTTGTTTCAACTTTTAGGAGCATTTCCTCTTATCTTTTCAAAAAAAAGAGTGTGAAATGAACAAAAAAAGGAAATAAAAGGGGTTGGAAAAAAGGAGGTAAGTCCGTTAATGTTCCGCTGATTTCAACATGAAAATGTGATTGAAATTATGAACAGTGCTAGTAGCCGTTTGACATTGTTATGATTCATAAATAACATTGTCGATAAGGTCCCCTAAAAAAGAAAAGAAAACAAGTTTGGAACTCAATAAATGAGATGTTGCTTCCGATGGGTTGTCTTCATAAATTGGTTTATGTTTTGGTGAGATAAGTAGTGCATAGGGTTAGCCACATTTTCTTCATCCATTAAGGTGTGAAGGGTTTCTTAAGAATGCTTTCAAGATTGTGAACTAAGTTTAGTTAATAATTGTTTGTGAATTGAGTTTGAAGCGGTACGTAAACTCTTGGAGTGATTAAACTGTGGAATATCCTTGACCATGATCTCTTTTGGAATTTTGATCTTATGTTTTGAATTGCTTGAGGACAAGCAAATGCTCAAGTGTGGGGGTATTTGATGAGAGCATGATATGTCTTTATATAGCATGCATTTGTAGGAGTTTTGAAGAGTATTTAGGTAAGGTTCCTCACAAATAATCATATTTTAGCAGGTTGAGACAAATTTGGGCGTAATTGTCAAAATGAAGAAACTTAGAGGTCAAAGCAAGCTTAAAGAAGGAAGTCTGCTGCTGGAGCCATGGCCTAGCCATGGCTGGAATCGACAGAGAAGATCCCAGCCATGGCCTAGCTATCGCTGGAGTCAGCAGAGAAGATCCCAGCCATGGCCCAGCTATCGCTGGAGTCAACAGAGAAGATCTGAGCCATGGCCGAGAACGCCAGACAACTTCTCCAGCCATGGCCTAGCCATGGCTGAGCGCCAAGATTTTCTTTTAATCTCAGCCATTCATCTCTTTCTTTTAAACCTAAAAAGTAAAGAAAGGCAAGGGTCGGGACATTTTTGGGGGGCAGAGGAGAAGAGGAGCAGCAGAAGGAGCACGAAGAGGGCTTCATCATCTTCACCATGAAGCTCTCCAAGCTTCATTTCTTCATGGTTTTGTGGTTAATTTTAGGGTTCTCTTCAGTTTTCTGAGTAGATTTCATTTCTATGCTCAGATTTAGCTAGTTTTTCTCAATTTCTCCATGTTTTTGGGATTATATCTACTTGAGTTCATCTCCACCAAGAACATGAGTTTGCTCCATTTCTCTCTATTTATGCTTTTTATGATGTTGAGTAGCTAATTTCCTATTATTTCTTAGGAATTAGCAAAACTTGGATTATGGGTATATAATATTTTTGATGAATGGATATTGTTGATGATTTATGTTTGTGTTTCTCTGAATTTATTGATTAAATACCTTGAGAGAGGATTAATCTTGGCATGATTAGACTTAGACATAAGCTACTTATGTTAGATCGTAGAGAAATGCAAGTTAGGTTAATTATAGGACGAAAGTTCATAATTAATCTAAGAGGAAAATTGATTAATTCACAATAAGTTAGGAAACAAGACATTGTTGCTAGCTTATCTCTAAATACTCTTGAGAGAGGTATTTAGATACAATATATTTTCCTACATAAATCCAAACAATATATCCATAAATGTTTATGAGCCAAATTAATATCTATATACTCATGATCCAAGTGGAGCACAAATTCCTAGGAGATAATTTAGTTCAATAGCACAATTTAATTATTGTAATCCTTGCTCTAATTGTTTAATCAATTAAATTTTCATACTTGCATGCTAGATTAATTCTCACCATCACTCAATCAATTCCTTATTATAGTTTTTATTGTAATTCACACACAAATTCACAAAATCCAAGTCCTCGTGGTTCGACCCAGACTGGATTTATTACTTGCGACCACCGTACACTTGCGGTGAGTCACTGTATATGCATTTTTTCATTATTTTCCATTACTTTATTTACTGATATAAAGAGTTGAATCCAAACTCTCATTTTGTTTACATTTAAATATATAATCTTCACTCCAACTTCAAGTAATCTTCAAGTTTGGTTGATCTATAATATGAGATTCATACAACTCTTTAGCTATTCAACAAGTTATTTATACTCTTGTTAAAACTATTTCACTCCAACTTCTACCAAAAAACATATTTAACAATATTAATTGTTCAAACCTATGCAGTAAAGTAATTTTCTTAAAAAAGTTCTCCTTAACCTTGATTTGCTACAACATTGACATTTTTAATGAGATTAAACATGTTTAAAATTGAAAATGTCATGTTTCTGTCCAAGCACAATTTTTTCTTCATAAATGTCATTTTTTGGTGTTCAAACGCTTTTACTTTTAGAGGGAATACAAACTACCGATAAAAATTAAACTATGAGAACTAAAGTGTATATAGTAAAAACGTTGAAGTTTGGGAGTTATCCCGTTTAGGTACAGTAAAACTCCCGCGCACTTGAGTGGTACCGTATATTAGAAAAACCTCGCAGTTGCACAGTGCACTTGTACATTTCCTATCAACGCGTCTTTTTCCCGTTTTATCCCACTTATAGTCCTTCTACTTTCAATATTAGTCATAACGACCCCGATTGTTTGTATTGTGAGAAAACTACGGTGACGGTATGTTTCAAAATTTTACAGAGTCCAAAGTATTTTTGTTTCCTTTTATTTTCAACATTAGAATTCATGTTTTGAGATAGAAAACTCTGAATATTACTTAAAATTGCCATTACCAATCTGTATTTAACATCGGGATCTGTAACTGTTCATACATTATACGAGTAGACATTTCTTGCTTCCTTTCTTCTGAAGGTACGAGGGTCCCATGTGCCATTATATTTTCAATATTTCATCAAAATAAAAAAAAATAATTAAACATTGAACGCTTGATCACAATATCTAAAAACAAACAACCAAGCTTTAATTCTCTATTATAGGCTATAGCCTTACACCGGTTGTCATGATATAATAAAATGTAAAAAGACCAGAAGGAATTGTCATGATATAATAAAATGAAAACAATCAAGTATTTTGCTATATATTCCCTCCGTCTCAGCACTGCAATTAACACACGATGGCATTAGCAACACTTATTTAGAGATAAATAAATAATAGTCTCCAAATTATAATTTAACCACACTTGTGTGAATTGTCTCCATAGGTATGTGATATCTGTCACCAATTCCAAAAACTTTATAATTATTGCAACAAATATATAATTGTTTCTAAAAACTGTAAATATTTGGTCATCTCAATTATCGCTCAAAAACTACATATAGGTGGTTCAACAGTTATCTTTCCGGTAAAACTACAAGTGTCGCTAAAGTTTAATACTAGTATTGGTTTTACGTATGTGTGTGTATATATACTAGTATTTACGTACAAATGTTTTATTGTTGCTAAAGTTATATATACAATATGAATTTACGTAAAACTAAAAAAAACGAGTCAATATATACTCTCTCCATTCTAGAAAAGTTGATACAATTTCTATTCACAACATGTTTTTTTTTGAAAAGGCAAGATAATGTAAATATTTTTCTATTCACAATATTTAATATATAATTATTTTGCTGTCATATATAACTTTAAGATAATTTTTGAAAAGGCAAGGTAATGTACTTTTTTTTGCCTTGTTCTACTTTGGAGATAGATTCATCTCTTTAATGTATTCTTTGCCTCTTTAAAAAAAACAAGAAAATTGAATGTCTATTTTTGAATTTTTTTTAAATTTATTCTTTGTGAAAATTTGAGTCAAATAAAATCGAAGTCCAAAGGTCAAATTATATGATCATCTATTTTGTGACAAATGGAGTATAAGTAATTCATGAACAATGATAGAACCAACAAATTAATTATCGTAAAAATATGAAAATATTAATTTGATTAATATGGGTACAAAATATCTCATATAATCGCATCGTATTAATTATAGTGTTTTTTTTATTGTGGGTATTAATTAGAGTTTTTTTATGTTTTTTTACTCCCTCCATATCAAAAGTAACGCAACAGTTGACTTTTGATGTCAATTTGATTTCAATTTATCTATATTATTTTTTAATGGAAAAAATATCAAAAAATACATTAATAAAGTTAAGACATCAAATTTTTAGTTGTATATATAAAAGTTTCAAATTTCTGATTTGAATTGATAGAGAAATAAAATTATAGATTAAATGCTGAAAAAAATTCTGAAATATAAAAAAATAGAGGAAAACTAAAGAGAAGTGACTAAAAATAATAAAGAGAGGAAAGAGTACCCGCTTTGTTTCTATTTTTTTGGTATTACGTGAATAAAATAAATATAAGTGTTATAAATAGATTTAATATATTAGAAACACCTATAATTGTTACTAATAGGTCTACTAAGAGAACATATATAATTGTCTCTTAACTGTCTCTAAATACTTTTGGCAACAGCAGTAGATGGGACGTTTATTATATTTGTCTCTAAAACTTTTAGAGACAATTAAATGACAAATGAAAACACATATATTTGTCTCCATATCCAGTATTTGTTGTAGTGCAGTAAAACTAATACATTTTTTTAGGCTATCCCAACAAAACAGTTATCTTTCCTAAAAATGAAACATTTTCACAGAAACTTTACCTTAGTAACTTTCATTTGTTTTCACACTTAAAAAAATTACTTTTATGTTCTATGTCTACTTTACCTTATGACCATCTAGTCAACAATATTTCTTAATATCCGTATCCAATCAGTTTTAAAATTGTTGGGACGAAGGGAATAATAATTAGTGCCTCCTCCGTCCCTTTAAACATATACTCCCTCCGTCCGCAAAAGACTCCACCATTTGAATTTGATGTTTCAAGGTTCAATGTTTGACTCAAATTTTAACAAAGATAAATAGTTTTAAAAAATTCAGAAAAAATATATTCAGAAAATTTAGATTTCAAATTATGATACACATATGAAATATTTAATTTTCGGTGTCTAAACATTCGTAAAAAAAAAATCATAGATTAAATACTATGAATCTGTCAAAACAAATGGTGGAGTCTTTTGCGGACGGAGGGAGTACTTTATTTATTTGAGGGTAATAAAATAAAAATAAACATATCAAAATGTTTAATGGGACGAAAGCAATATACTCTATTAATTAGTGTATAAGATAAAAGTAATTTTTAAAATTGAAAAAAGAAAGTAAGGATATTAAAGTAAAATTGATAATATAAAAAAATTCATACAAATGTGTTGCAATTTTTTATGATAACCTAAAAAAGAAAATCCTAGCAAATTTTAAGAGACCTGCTATTTTAAGATACAAAATAAATTTGTAAAAACACTAGCATTGAACATAGACATGTTATGCAACCAAGGGAAATTCGATTGGCGCAAATTTCAGTGCATGCAAATTTAATTATATTAGTTAGGGGAGGCTAATTGACTTTCTATATGCACCACAGGACACAGAACTCCTACATGCAAACCACCACCTTTAGAGGAGAAGATTCAGATTCTTACAACTATTCTCCATCATTTTTTTATACACTATTCTCCAATATTGGGTTTTAGCACCAATGGTCTTTTATCTTTGTCATTATAATAATCAATTGGCTCAGTTCGCAAAACCTGAGTGTCACCCAAAACTTGATTTTGACAAATTTTCCCAAATTCCACATCACCCCCTACATTTGAATAAATTAACACTAAACTCCAAACACTTCTTTTACTGCTCAAACTGATCCCTTACTCCACCGCTATCCTTATCCATTGTATGCATCAGCCACACCACCTCTGCTCTACCCTTACCTTGCCGCTACCCCTTCCCCTACTTGACCTAGGCTAATGTATGGTGTTGAGGTTGTTGTTGAGATCGATAGATCTGGCGCCGCTAGATCATCGTTTGAGATTGATATAGATCTTGTGCCTCTAGATCTCCACCACGAGATCTTCTGGGCACCGTTAAAGGAGTCGAAGTAGCGCGGATACAAGCGGTGCGGAACCAGGCAACACAAGAATGAGTGGCGTAATGGCGAGTGGCGGAGGTGGAATGGATGTGCTGGCTAGTGAAGGTGGGGTGTGTGCACGACGTGGTGTGCAAGGTGAGTGGGTGATGGTGTGACTAGGGGAGGAGGTAATGGAACAACAGGGGTTGGGTACGACGGGGGAGGCGGTGGTTGGGTGTAGCGGTGGCAATATAACAATAAAAGAAGCTTTATGGGTTAAATGTAACTTTCTTTAAGTTTAAGGGGTGGTGTGGTGTTTTTCAATAATGTGGAAGGTTGTGAAACTCGATTTAGGGAAAAACCTGAGATTTGCAAACAGACACATTAGGGGGTTTCAAATTTAGAACTTCTTAAGTGATTTAGTGGATAATTCACCTTCAATAATTCACTAGTGAATTAGTCCCTAATTCACCTTATCTAAATACACTACGTATTTATTGGGCTTAGGGTATGGGGCAATCCGCTACCCGGCCTGCTACCTTTGGTAGCAAGATTGCCCGCTACCCACACTACGTCGGTGAAACATGCCTTACCGCGGCCCAACCCGTGGTAAGGCCGCGGTAATTACCACGGGCACGGCCTCAGTAATTGCCGCGGTAAAACTGCCCGCGGTAGCCAACGTTACCTCTGCCAAAGCCGCAGCTCTTACCGCGGCCTTGCCGCGCTGCCAGGTCGCGGCAAGGCTGTGACGGCGGAGCCTTCCTCCACCACGACCTGGCTGCGCCCATGGCCGCGGTAAACGTTTTTAGCAAAAAATAAAACAATTTAATATAATAATCATATAATTGTTTTTATATTTATAATTTTAATTAAAAAATTATTTAAAAATTAGTATCAAATGCAAAAATATGTATATATATATATATAATAAATTGTTAATTTATACCAAAATCTAAATAATATTTACAAAAATCCTAAATATTATCGTTTCGGTCTGCGTTTGGATCAGTGTTAAGATAATTAACAAAGTCGCCGCCCCGAACCCCCGTAAGCACCTCCATGAATGCTCACCGGTGTGGCTGCGGGATCGGCATCTCCGACCGATAATCCCCTTGGGGATGCTTGAAGCCCAGGCCCAAGTCAACATTGGGATGCTGCTGGAAGGGCTGAGACTGCGCCTGCTGGTACTGCGGCGGCTGTTGGAAGAACTGATGCGGAGGCTGGGACGAAGATCCAGCTGACAAGTGCGGCGGCAACGCGTTAAACGGGATGTATCCCCCAGAATGCATAGCCGACCAGATGTTGCTGACGGCTGAATCGAAGGATCACAACGCGTCCGTCTTCCAACCCTCAAGAGCAGCACCCTGGACCTCAAGTGCTGCAACCCGGCATCTGAGGTCACGGATCTCATCCGTATCTCTCCGATGATGGTCCTACACTCAATCTCACTGAAAGTTAAAATTTAAAAAATTTAATAGCTGTAATATAAAAAAACAAGTCAAATTATTGAAGTTAATAAAATGACAATTTAATTACCTGAGATCGCTGAGGTGACTTGAAGCGCTCCGGATGGCTTATCTGGGACGGGACACCGACCCAACGTCCTCGAGTGGGCTGGCCCACGACGGATCTGTAGATCTCGTCATCGATCGCTGGGAACGCACTCCATCTGGCCCATACTTGTCAATGAGACGCGTCCTATACGCCTCCTAAGTAATAATACAAATAAACTTACGTTAAATAATATTGAAATAAACAATATTATGAATTGAGAAAAATAAATGAATAATACCAAGACGGCTGATTCCTTCCCAAACCATGCCTCCCCGAACTCCTCCTGACGCAGCCGGCGCCCAGCTTCTTTGCACTGTCCAATAGTATTTATGAAGTAATTAATTTTTTTATAAATTAAACTTAGATGTTTAAATGTTAAACTGGTTAAAGGAGATTACCAAATCTTCATAAACTCTATGTTTGGACTTGTTGCCAAACGACTTGATCGTCGGACGATCCTCGCTCTTCGCATTCTTCTTGTTCTTCTGGGATTCGCCCTTGAAGTTGATGTTGTAATACTCGAGCAGCAACCTCCACTTGTCCGGGTTGGTTCGAGCCGGGATGAGCGGTAGCCAATCCATGTAGTCGGGATTGTATGGATCCAAATGGATGTTGTCGTTCACATTTTAAGCCCCAAAGTTTTGGAAAAGTTTCATTTTCACCCAAATGTTTTCAAAATTTTCAAATTCGATCTAAAGGTTTTCAAAATTTTCAGTTCAATCCAAAGTTTTTCGAAACATTCATTTTCGCCCCAAAAGATTTTAAAATTTGCAATTCGACACTAAAAGTTTTCAAAAAATTTATATACATCCCCAAAGATTTTAAAATTTACAATTTAAGCCCCAAAGTTTTGGAAAAGTTTCATTTCACCCAAATATTTTCAAAATTTTCAAATTCGCTCTAAAGTTTTTCAAAAGTTGCAGTTCAATCCAAAGTTTTTCGAAACTTTCATTTTCGTCCCAAAAGATTTCAAAATTTGCAATTCGACACTAAAATTTTTCAAAATTTTTAGATACATCCCCAAAGATTTTAAAATTTACATTTAAGCCCCAAAGTTTTGGAAAAGTTTCATTTTCACGAAAATGTTTTCAAAATTTTCAAATTCGCTCTAAAGTTTTTCAAAATTTACAGTTTAAAGCAAAGTTTTTCGAAACTTTCATTTTCGCCACAAAAGATTTTAAAATTTGCAATTCGACACTAAAAACTACACAAAAAGTATTTACCACAACCTAAATGCAACCCAATAAAAACTAAACAAATTAAATAAAATTAATTAATAAAATTCGAAAAAAATTAGGAAAACATTCAAAATTTAGTTACCTCCTGTTTTGGTGACGGGGATGGAGTTGGAGATGCAAATGAGGATGGAGGAGCACCTGTAAAAAAACCGAAGGTTAGGACAAAAAATTGTGGAAATGAGAGGGAGGCCGAAAAACACAAAAATAACAAAGAAAAAACGCATACTTGAAGTCTTTTGGTGGTAAGACGGCCCGGGAACGCTCCAATTCGGCTGGAATCACCGGTGAGTGAGAGATGAGCCGGAGGGTCACCGATGGTTGCAAGAGGGAGAGGAGGAGGAAGAAGAAGGGTTTAGGTCGGTTTAAAGAAGTTGGTCACGGCTTTACCGCGCGCGTGGCCGCGGCTTACCGCGACCTGAGACGCGGTAAGGCCACGGTAAGGCAGATGGTGCCAATTTAAACTTTTTTCGTTTCCCCCCGTAATTCAAACGTGGGTGGATTTTGTGGACCCCATGGGCCCATTTCAATGCGGCCCAAATGCGGCCCGGTGTGCGGTAAAATTTTTTAATTTGATACAAATATTTTGAAAACTTGCAATTTCATCTTAGATTTTTAATTCCAAAGATTTGAAACTTAAAATTGTTGTCAGTGCAAAGATACATTCAACTTAATTTGAGATTGTTGTCGAATTACGCCATACATTTTACTATATTTCTACCGGATCATCGTCATCGTCATCTTCTTCCGATCGGTTGTCCAAATGATCTATGTGCTCGGGATGTGCATGATGATCCAATAATAATGGAGTCACATCTGGTCCTGGTCTTATGCTATCACCAATTGTCGTTGACTTTGCAACGGATTAGCCGCATCTATATCCGGCTCTTGCATTGGATCATCCATAAAGCATTTCGCTTTAGTTTTGAAAACTGCCCACCGCTTTTTCAGATTTTGTCTCTTTGAAGGGTATTCGAGGTAAACCACTTGTTCTGTTTGGCTGGCAAGAATGAATGGATCTTCTGGATAAAGTTTGGAGGTGTAGTCAACATCGATGATTCCCGAAAGTTTATCGTAACGGACACCTTTACTCGCATAAAACCACGCACTTGAACACCGTAATACTCAAAGTTATTCTTGTATCAAGGACAATGATTTCACAATCCAACCCTAGAAATCCATAAAGTCTTCTGCATTTGTATCTCCTAGGATGCAGACGCCCCAATTAGCAGACAACTTGCGCTGGCCGTAATGTTTTGTGTGAAACTCTTACCTGTTCACATATACACCAGGAAATGATTTAACTCGCACTTTCGGTCCGCGGGCCAAGGCGAACAATGCTAGAGGTGAAGTTTGGTCATTTGTAGAGGCCTGCACATTAAAAATTTCAGTTTCAAATTAACATACATATTTTAGATATCTTTAAAACCATAAGCAATCAATTGCACGACTAACCATGTTCTTGAACCATCCAGGGAATTGTGCAAGCCTGAAATTGTCAATACCAACGTCATCCAAGTCTGGAAAATTTCGTCGGGCCAACTCGTTGAATCGATCTATAAATGGATCAACTTCCCGGCAATTTTGCAGAATATAAGTTTGTACATGTTCTCTTTCTGCAACCGTCAACTCCCGAAAGTGCGCTCTGCCCAGTGGTTTAGATGGATGATCAAATATTGATAGTCCACTCGGATTGACAGTAATAGGAAGAATTTCGTTACGTATGTCAGTTCACAAATGTACCATGATTATCTTCCATGTAATGCTCGTAAAAAATCGCAACCTCATGTATGAGAAACTTTTCAATGATGGAGCCCTCCAAAAATCTTTTGTTCACAGCTTTTGCTTTCAATCTTTTCATGTTCCTTTCAAAACTATACATCCACCAATATGACACACTCCGCAAGTTTGAAGATGCCAAGGCAGATGCATGATGAGATGTTCTATCGAGTCAAAGAACGATGGAGGGAATATTTTCTCAAGTTTGCACAGTGTAACGACGATACATTCATCCAACTTTTCGACATCTTCCAATGGAATATCCTTTGAACAAATTAGCCGGAAGAATTTGCTGAAGTTAGATATTGTAGTCCAAATACTGTCATCGAGATAGCCCCGCAAAGCGATTGGAAGCAACTTTTGCATGAAGACATGACAATCATGGGTTTTCATATTGTAGAACGTGTTACCGGACGTATTAACACACCTCCCAATGTTAGAAGCGTAACTGCCTGGAAGTTTGACGGTATGCTTCAACCAATAGCAAATACTCGCAATCTGATCTACATTTAAAGTATACGTCGTCTTTGGTTTGAACGGTTCTTTCCTATGAGGATCAGCCACCAAATGCAATTCAGGGCGCAGTCCTAGAGCCTCTAGATCACATCTCGAATTTGCGTTGTCCTTAGTTTTCCCTTTCTGATTGACAACCGTGTAGAAAACATTGTCGAAACAACCTTTCTCAATATGCATCACATCGAGACAATGTCTAACTTCCAAATCTGCCCAATATGGTAATTCTCATAAAATCGATTTTGTAATCCAATTATGCTCCTTCCTGAACGTCTCTGCCCTCATGTGATCCCACGGTGTCCCGAATGGTGGGAACACGATGTTCTGGACCTTGCTTAATATCTGGTAGCATGATTTAAACTCACATCTTGGCCTACAATCTGTATGTTTCTATGATTGCTTGTTGTTGCGGAGAGCATGCCGTTGCGGTAAAAATCTTCTATGACAACCAAACCAACTCGTTTTCTTTCCGTGAGTCAGCTGAAAACTATGAACATCATCCATACAGTACGGGCATGCAAGTCTTCTATGCGTGCTTCACCCTGATAACATTCCGAACGCTGGGAAATCACTAATAGTCCACAGCAGACATGTCCGCATGTTAAAATTCTGATTACGATGTGCATCCTGTGTTTCCACACTGTATTCCATAGATGCTTCAACTCGTCGATCAACGGACGTAAAAACACATCAATGTTACGGCCCGGTGACTTTGGGCCAGGGATTAGCAATGGCATGAAAGTGTAGGCCTCCTTCATGCATAAATCAGGAGATAGGTTGTAAACCACGATGAATACAGGTCACATAGAATATGATTGTCCCGAGTCTGACAAAGGGTTGAAACCATCCGTACATAACCCCAATCGAACATTTCTATACTCACATGCAAAATCAAGATAACACTTATCAACGTGTTTCCATGCATTGGCTTGGGATGGATGTCTAATAATACCCATCGAATTTTCACTAGCTCTAAGATGATACGTCATATATTTAGCGGCTCTCGAGGAGTGGTAAAGCCGTTGGAGCCGCTCAGTGATTGGTAGATGACGTAAAATCTTTTTAGCTTTTGGTTTCTGATTCGCCTCACGTTCTTCGAACCGTTCCGCACCACATACTCTACAATTGTTTAACTTTTCCTATATACCGTCAAATAACATGCAGTTGTTCTCGCATGCATGAATCTTTCTATACGGTAACCCCAACTCTTTCATTATAGCTTTTGTACTACACATGCTCGTAGGCAAGGTTGCCTCTTCTCCTGGTAGTATTTCATTGATAAATTCAATCAACTAATATCGCAACAAGAAACGCATAATTCGGGAATTCTAGAAGCCCGTTCCAAAATCTCTGACTAATATCGCGAGTCCCCTCCTGAAAACGCCGATACATCCAATCACGTTCTTCAGCCATTATACAATTCCTATAATAAAGGTATCAATAAAACAATATGACAAATATTAAGCATAACAATTATATAATATATATTCAGCATAAAACTTAATTCCAAATTTTTCACTACCGTTTTTTCTCCTAATTCAAGGTGCATGGGTCCTATCATATTCATAAAAGTACTATTAGTTAATCAAACTTCTATCTTGTGTAAGACGAAATATTGCATCCAAAATTTACGTAATTCTCATCATTTCTCCATACATAATCATAAAAGATTAATTAACCAATACTCCCTCCGTCCCTGAATAATTGAAGGGTTTGACTTTCATGTTTTGTGTAGCACAGTTTGACTCAATTTATTTTCAAGATAAATAGTGAAAAAAATTAAAAAAAAATATATATTTCAAATATTTATACTTCAAATTATGATATCCATGTGAATTATTCAACTTTAAATGTCAAAATATTCATGAAAATAAATCATAGATTAAATACATTGAAAACAGCAAAACAAAACCTTCATTTATTCAGGGACGGAGGAAGTACTATACTTTTACAAACTGTCCAATGGGACAATCCATGAAAACTTTGTAGAATATATAATTTTACACCGTTATTTCAATATTTTGAAATAAACTATAAAATAATATATTACTACAATTTTCATAGACAGGTACTATGGCTCATGAACTACTTTAGTTTAATTACATAAGTAAGCAACTGAAATACATATAAATAAAACAAATTTGAAGAACTCATAAAAATATATATATAAATAAATCTAAAAAATAATATTTGTTACCTAAAAGAGACACAATAACTGTTGGCGGTTGATCTTCAACTGAAATCACCGGATGATATATACTTTCTTCAATTAGTAAACAATTAAATGGAAAAAATCGAAAGGAGATGAAGGAAAATATTAAGTGTTGTGTGTGAAACCGGAGAGGAGGTGCTGCTTATATAGGGAATACCATCGCGCCCTCTCCGCAGAGACGGCCGCAGAAGCGGCTGGTCAAAACGGCTCATGGACCACGAGGCTTTACCGCGCCGTTGGTCGCGTAAACGTGGCTCACGCCACTTTACCGCGCCCAACATTTTACCACGGCCTTAGGTGCAGAAAGGCCGCGTAAAACGTGTATCACGCACGTAGTGCCAGCTCACTTTTTTCGGCCAGCTTCTTTGATGGTTGGTGCTACCAAGCCCGCTAACGCTAGTAGGGGGCATGGTAGCGGGCTGCTGGCTATACCCCAGTGCCATGTGGGCGCTCTCAGCTGACAGAGCTGGTAGCACCATGCCCCTAACCAAACTCACTGCCAATTGTATTTAAATAATTTCCTTATTACTAAAAAACATAATATGAACTTTAAACATGTTTGTGTGAACATATCTAAAAAAATAAGAGGCATTTTAACAAATGTTAATAAACAAAATAACTATAGCAATTATGCAACATAAATCTATATTCTAATTTGTTAAGTATGAAAAAGAAGTGAAATATTGCGTTGTCGCCAGAGATTACTTCACCAAATGGATAGGGAGTTCGTCGGAAGAACATCATCCGTAGGTTCGGTGCTCGAAAGTGCTTGTCGCCGACAACAGGACACAGTTTACGTTACGGATGGAGGATTCTAGGATTTTGCCGAGGAATTCATCATCAAGCTTCACTTTGCTCCAGTCGCACACCCACAAAGCAACAGGCAGGTCGAAGTATCAAACCGAACCCTGAAAGACGGTTTAAAGAAAAGACTTGGGAGTGCTAAGGGAAAGTGGCCCAGGAAACTCCCGCACGTCTTATGGAGTTACCGGACCACTCCACGCAGATCAACAGGGAAACTCCGTTTTCCTTGGTCTTTGGATCTGAAGCTCTCATCCCCATTAAAGTAACCAAACCGTCTTTCCGGGTTACAATTTTTGAAGAAAATGCCAACGAACAAGGGCTAACGACGAACCTGGATTTCCTCGAGGGCAAAAGAGAAGAGGCAGAAATCCGAAGGAAGGCATTTCAGCAAAGAACTACGGTTTCAGCAAATTCGAAAGTCAAGATAAAAAGTATTAAGGTTGGAGACCTAGTCCTACGGTAAACTAAACTGGGTTCCCGAAGACCAAAAGGGGGTTCGTTCGCCCGGAACTGGGAAGACCCGTTTAGAGTAATCGCCGAAGAAAGAAAGGGAGTTTACAAACTAGCAGATTAGAAGGAAGAGAGTTTTCCAACTCGCTCCATTCGGAAGCGCTTCAAAGTACTATGTATAACCCGAGTTAGTTAGAAATAAATAGGTTCGGGAAGAGAACGAAATTTTGAGATCAAAGTCGTTTCAAAACAAATCCCGGAGGTTTCATTAATAAATCCCGAAGGATGCATTACAATTCCCGGGGAACCTTCCAAAGGAACAAAAGAAAACAAATACGTATTAAGGAAAGCTAATTCATTAGGATGAACAGACTCCGGAGCTTTCAGGAATTCCTCTCCGCACCATGACGGATCTACCGGCCGCTCGTCCTGACTGTTTAACCCGGAGAGATCAGTGTTCCGGTTCCGTTCCACAATTTGTCTCCGGGTAAGGCAGAACCCTTGGTCGAATTTCTCGACAGACATTTGAACCACGTCCTTCACGGCTTCCTCCCATGCCTCTTTCTCTTCCCGGACCGTTGCAGTTTCTTCCTTGGCTGCCTTGACCTCTTCCCGCAGATCCTTGAGGTCTTGCTCCGTGTGATTCTTGAGGTTTTCAAGATTGACCTCAAGGTCCCTCTTCTCCTTCTCGAGAGCTTCTACCCTTCTCTGGAGCTCTTCTTCGGAATCCCTCTGAGCAGCTATAGTGCTCAGGAAAGCAGCCTCGACATGGACGAGCTGCGAGGCTATAGAAGGATCGGGAAGATCACCTTGGACATCGTCCGGGAGAGCCAAAGCTGAAGAGCTTGATGTTCGGGAAGCCGGAGCAATCGCTCGTAGTGTGAAACTCTTTGAATGAGTTTCGCGACTACGACTATGGCTTTAGTGGCCCTTTGTTCAGCGCTACTCCCGGCATCGTCTATCTTCTGGACAACTTGGGAAACCCAGCCAGAAAGGCATATCATCTGCACAAATTATTGTAAGTTAAGGACCGAAATTTTGTTTAGAAGGAATCGAAAGAGGGAAACTATACTTGAGAGCCAAGGACATTCATCCTGGAGGTGGCCACAGCCAGGTCCAAGAATTGGTGCTCGAGGTAGTCCATAGTCTGGGCGGTAGAGACCCCTTTCCATATTTCCGGGGCCATCTCCTTGGCATCTTCATCATCCATGAGGTTTTGGTCCTCATGGATGAGCCACTTCGGCTTCCGGAGGATCAGATCTGAACCATACCGGGCCGCCTTAAGGCCCCGCTCTTGCCGTGCCTTCGCTGGGCCTCCTTCGCCTGGACCTATACAGCAGAAATGCGTCTCGGGTGACTTCGTGAATAGGGTCGTCTCCGAACATTCGGGAAAGATTCCCGAAGATGTTCCAGAAACACTTATTCTCTAAGGATAAGTGTTGGTTACCTAAGTCAAAGTCTGAGGGCAAAACACCCGGAGCTTGCTCTTTAGCAACCGGTGTGGCCTTGTATTTTCCCCGAAGACGCCTCCTCTTGTCCGGAGAAGGACCAGCCCAATCATAGGCATCCAGTAGGTCTTCAAAATTTGTGCCCGTCTCTTCCAGACGAACTGGAGAGCGGACTTCGGAAGGGCCGGTTTCAGTGACCTCCGGGGCATCTGCATTGTCCCTCTTCCTTTTCTTCGACTCACGGAGGCTGGGAAGGGCCAGCCTTTGAAGATTCCTTGGTAGGCTTGGCCTTGAAGCCCTTGAACAAGCCCTGAAAATCAAATTTTGGGGTCATTTTTGCAAAAGAACGAACAATTAGTTAATACAAGAAGGGGAATGCAAACAAGCCGAAGCAAGAGTATAAACCTTTCACAAAGACCACGTGTGGGATTTCGCTTAACAGTCGCTGGACCAAAGCCACGTCTTGAGGGGAGGGGGAGGTTTCCCTGATTCCAAGTGCCCTCAGGTCACCTTGAATTATCCCCAAGTGAGATAAGAGTCCTTGGGTGATGAGGACCCAGTTGATTGGGACAGGGAATGGTTCGGGATGGTCATCCCCGAACCAGTCGATCGACTGTCGCAACTTGCTCCGAAAAGCTTCATAGCTCTCTCGAGCGCCTTCCAACTCCAGTAATTGGGAAGGATCCTTCACGTCCACAGGTTCCCCTACCTTCTAGACGGTTTGAAGATCCCAAGATGCTTCGGGCTTCAAGAAGAAAAACTCCTCATGCCACCATTTTCTGCTCGAAGGTAGATCCCAAATGAGGTTAAACTTCTTCGTGGGATTCCCCCTAGCCCCGAAGTAGTAAAAGCAGTTCCTTGGCTTCGGACGATTTTATAAAACTGCAAAAAAGGTGGAAGTTTTTTGTTCTACCCCGAACACCATGCACAACACGAGGAACGCGTTTATATGGCAAAAGGTGTTTGGGCTTAGTTGGTTGATGGCTAGCCCATGGGATTATGCCAGCTCCTGAACAAAAGGGTGCGGGGGAAACCTAAACCCGCACTCCAACACCTAAAGATCACAAGGCTTCCAACGCCCGGTTCGTATACACGATACTCTAGCGTTGGTACTCTAATGGCTACGGTTCGGGGAAGAAAGAAGTCGCACGCGCCGCTTTACAAGCTCGGGAGTGGCTTTGCTCGAAAATGATCCACCAACCTTCAAAAGCGGGGTCACTCGTTTCTAAGAGATTTCCCGAAGGACGAACATAGGAGGGAATAGGAAAAGACGAGGCCATTTGAAAATACCTCGAGAAACGGGACGGAGAAAACGGCGACGATTGGACGACCTAAGGGGTACCGGAGAGACACTTGCAGCCGCGTCAACAACGGGAGTGATGCCGACGGTAGAACTTCTCGACGACGGAAGCTCCCTCTTGGTTGCCGGAAGTAACTGTCTCCTGGTTGAGAAACGGTGGTAGGTATTTCTCTGGGGCAACTTTCTCAACACTACTCCACTTCTGAAAAAAACTGATCGGAAATCAATGGGAGGATGAAGCCCTCATATCATATGCCCGGACCATTGCGGTCCGAGTAATTCAAAGAGGAAATCCTCATTTCAAAAGCCCGGACCATTGCGGTCCGAGGATTTCAAAGGATGAAAATCCTCATTTCAAAAGCCTGGACCATTGTGGTCCGAGGAAGTCAATGGGAGGATGAAATCCTCATTTCAAAAGCCTAGACCACTGTGGTCCTAGGAAGTCAATGGGAGGATGAAGATCCTCATTTCAAAAGCCTGGACCACTATGGTCCTAGGAAGTCAATGGGAGGAGAAAATCCTCATTTCAAAAGCCCGGACCATTGTGATCCGAGGAAGTCAATGGGAGGATGAAATCCTCATTTCAGAAGCATGGACCATTGTGGTCCTAGGAAGTTAATGGGAGGATGAAATCATCATTTCAAAAGCCCGGACCATTGCGGTCCGAGGAAATCAATGGGAGGATGAAGTCCTCATATCATATGCCCGGACCATTGTGGACCGAGGAATTCAAAGAGGATGAAATCCTCATTTCAAGCCCGGACCATTGTGGTCTGAGGAAGTCAATGGGAGGATGAAATCCTCATTTCAAAAGCCCGGACCATTGTGGTTCGAGGAAGTCTATGGGAGGATTCATAAAATCCCCAATTCAAACTTCTCAGAATATTCCCAACCCGAACCATGACAATTCGGAAGGTATGCTGACATATTCGGACTCCTTGCAGTCGGCCAAATGACAAGTGGGGGACTTGATGGCCGCCAGGCCCAATCATCCAAGAAGGCCTAGCAAAAGGCCCAGTCAGCAGCCCAATATAAGGGCCTCAATAAAAACCTAAGTGTTAATAACTAAAACCTACTAATGGAACAGTGACATTCCTGGACCTAACAAGAACTTACTCGAACAGGACACGGGATATTCCCGAGGAAACATACCCGGAGACACGAAACACGTGTCCATTAACGCTATATTGAAATATTACGACTTTGCCACCATTAATATGGGCTATATAAGACATTTATGAGAAAAGTCAAAGGGACGTCTCTTTTCAATAACTTTCATCTAAAATGTAACAAGAAGAAGACATACGTAACCCACCCATCCTCGAATCCCGAGAAACACATATTACACAAATCTCAATGGCATCTAGCAATGCCAACACACGTCAACTTTCAGACAACATGTTGACAACACAAAACAATTTAAAATTGAAGCAAGTTAAGAGAGTGTCAATATGTTGACAAGAGCAAAACAAATGTAAAGTGCATTTAGCTTAAATTATTTCTAGCATAATTTTGAAATTTATTCTCAAATAAGGTAAAATCATTGTTTTTCAACGTATATTTATCAAGGTTTCATTGTAAATTGCGAAAGAAAATATAGGATTTAAGCCAATAACTTAATTCATTCAAATTGCCCCCAAATGTTTTTAAAAAGAAAATCTATTAACGTTGGTTTTCTTAACCCTAACGGCTCGCTAACCGCCCACGTCTTATGCACATGCCTCTCTTCTATATATAAACACAACACACAAGAATTTAAGCCCATCAAGACAAATACCAAGAAACAAAACACAACACTCATGTTCACACCAAGTACATGCCACACCCAAATGCTCCACTGCCCGACCCACCCGAATCCAATATCCGACCCGGAAATCGCACCCAATTGCCCACGATGCGCCTCCCCCAACACCAAATTCTGCTACTACAACAACTACAGCCTCTCTCAGCCGCGCTACTTTTGCAAGAACTGCCGCCGGTACTGGACCAAAGGAGGCTCCTTGAGGAATGTCCCCGTCGGCGGCGGATGTCGGAAGAGCCGCCGCAGCAGGGCCAGCCGGAGGAGCGGCGTTTCCAACAGCTGTTACAGAGATCGTCGGAGCCCCGATGAAATGTCAACCGGGGATGACCCGGGATCCGACGGGAAAGGATCCGATATCGATATGGCGGCGGTATTCGCTAATTACTTGAACCCGCAATCGGAACCGTCGAGCTCGGCGGAATTGTCGAACAACAGCCAAAACGACGCCGTGGAGGAATCGGCGAGCTTGGAGGAATTGTTAATGGAGGGCGAGGAGTTTAATGAGTTGGGTCTTCAGAGCCTGTTGAACGACCAAGTGGTTCAAGATGCTCTGTGGTCGTCCCACGGCGGCGCCGCGGCACTCCTGTTTTTCATCCGACAATGTTATTGATGATGAGCAACGGTTCTGTTACTTTCCCGATGATGATTGCAATAATTATAATTTTCAGGAGAAGATCAGTTCTGGGAATTCTGACATCGACGTGATCTGGAATTCAATTGATATCTCTGGATTGATTTGAAGAGTTAATTAAACAATCACAAGACCTTGATTAAGGTTGATACATTTTGATTCATTTTTTGTTCTTCTCTTTCTTTTTCTTTAATTTTTGTTTCCATTACATACTGATATATATATATATATATATATATATATATATATATATATATATATATATATATAATACTTACAAGGATTAAACAATTGTTAATTAATAAAGCTTGATATATAATAATTCTTCTTTCTTGGTCCTCTTTCTGTGAGGAAAAAAGGAAAACAAAAACCATGATTATTCCTGCGGCGAAGCTAGGAAATAAGTTACGGTATGGCTGGAGATACATATCAAAAATATTTTTTTACTAGCCATATGTATATAACAATTACACAAAATACATAGCAAAAATTGTCAAAATTTAATACAACATTCCTTTGTAATTTCTAAAATTACCGGCTAACTCTTCTAAACTAGTAAATTTCTTAGCAAAATCTCTGTCAATGTACCAAATAAAAGTACCAGTTAGAAAATCATTGTTCAAATTAAACCAAAAAATATAAATATATACTTCCTCCGTCTCCAAAATTAATGCTACATGACAATACTTTGACACTCTTCGAACACTATCACATTTAAAATTTGATATGTAATCACTTTTGTGTGCCTTTGGGTCCACTAAAATGAATACATGGAAAGTGTTTAATAAGAAGAGTGTCAAAGTGATCACACAAGATTTTCACTTAAAACATACAATTTTTAGTATTTAATCTATAATTTTATTTCTCAAACATTTTCAATCTAAATTTAATTTTTTATATAGACAACTGATAAATTGATGTGTCAAGTTTATGTGTCTAGTTTATATAGTCAAACGTTTCAAAAGATTTGGGATGTAGGAGTATGAATTAAATTCAATTTTACTTAGGTTTAGAGATTTATAATATATGAATTAAAATTAAGCTATTAAGATCCATTAACAAAAACGCTAGTAAAACAATTAAATTTACAAAATTTAGTTACCTATGTAAAACAAAAGGTAAATGCAAATGAGAAAACAATACCAAGATGAAAATGCTACTCAGACGGACGGAGAGGAACCCCTGCTAGGTTGGGCCTCGGTATAAGTTTTTAATGAGTGAGTGAGTTTTATTATTTGGGTGTTATATTTTACATTTATATCAATTTTAAAATCATACATTTAAGTTATATATAAAATAGAGAGTATATAATTATGTTAGATTATATAATTATGTTAGATTAAAAATAACACCCATATTCATACTAATTGCATACTATATATCCATACTTTTACAAAAAATACGGGCGGGCGGGCGCTCGCTCCCCTTACTCCCCAAGTAGCTTCGCCCCTGAGCGTTACATACTAATAATGCTAGCTATACATGTAGATGTAACACACATTAAATACTTAAATTTATAGATAGAATTATTTGGATTATACTCCCTACGGGTAAAAATTGTGGTGTTTGATTTTAGTGTTTCAAGTTTCAATGTTTGATCCAAAATTTTGTTAGGATAAACAGTAAAAAAATATATATGATAAATTATGAGAAACATAAAAATCATTTAACTTTATATATCTAAAAATTTATAAAATTAAATAATAAATTAAATACCGTAAAATTGGAAAAATAAAAATTGTAATTTTTACGGTATAAAAGGAGTACTATATTTGAGATGTAAAGTTAGGAAATTGTCGTGGTCTATGGGATTCTGAAACCGAGAAGCTGGGAACTGCATTCCCACTTTTGCACATGGGATGATGAGAGTATGGAATGTGTGTAGCTTATATAGAAAATTCTGCTGTACAAACCGAAGCCATTTAATTTAATTTCTTTAAATTAAAGGAAACTTAATTTAAATAAAAGTAAAATTTATCCAAAAACATGTTATCATACTGGGCCACAATAAGCTTAGCTTGTATTCTGGGCCCAAATTCCTCGTGAGTTGTGAGAGAAGTAAAATTTAAAATCATACTTCTATATACATTGTACGTATAGTTTGAAACAACACGCTGATGTATACGATATACACTACTAGAAGCTTATTTTTTGTACAACAATAAACATAGAGACAATGCTAGCTATCACACACTTAAGTTAAATATAACTAGCAAAAATAGAAAAAATAGATAAATTTGTGATCCGACAATGCTAGTTATCATACTAGCCATAATAGCTTTAACTATTTGGCTCTCCAAATTTGAGAGTTAGGAGAGAGATTTTATTGTTAGCTATTTCAAATCAATAATAAATGTCATTAGCTACAATAGCTAGCATTGATGCAATAACAATGTTAAATTCACTAGCCAATATAATTTTTTATTTATCATTTTGACTACAATTTAACTTAAAATTAACTAACATTGTTGTAGATGCTCTAAAAATTAGCTAACATTATTGTAGATGCTCTAAAATCTACTTGTGTGTATGTGTGTATATATATATGTATATATATATATATATATATATATATATATATATATATATGTATGTATATTGGTGTTTTACTTGTGGTTCTAAATCAATTTGTTCAATCACAATTTAATTCCTAATAATTAAAATGTTTTACTTAATTTGTCCATATTCGAGTCACACGTCCTCATATTTTGTAGCATTCTCACTAATATATTCGCCAAATTATAGTATATTAACCAATTATTGATTTAACTTCATCGGATACTCGACTAATCATTTAAACCAAAACTTCTCTCGAAGTCCTCTCTCTTGCTTCGATGAGACCCCTTAGGATTTGGCGCCGTCAGGCCCGGCCGAGCATAGCTGGCGTCGGTGCCAGCATGCGCCGCCCTCCTACCGGCTCTTGTTGTTACTCCTGTCACCAGGCTAGCCCCTGGCTTCCGGTTCTGGCGATTGAGAATTGTTTCGCTGTAGAAGGTGGGTTTGCTTGCTTCACGACCCGCCATTTCGCCGGAACATCGAGTGGATGGCCGACGGTATCCCTCTTGCGCAATCGGAGGGGTATGATTCAGAACCCTTGCGCCTTGGAGTTTGAAGGCTTCTCAAATGGTGGCCTCCGGGATTGGGCTCCAATGGCGCTGGGCCATGGTCTCGAGAGGAGGACCTGATCTGCGGCTGCCATCAGCGTTGGTGGAGGCCCTGTTCCGACGAGTTTGCAAGGCTGGTTTTGTTGTGGTGCCGAGTTGGAGTCTCAACTAGGAATTAGGGTGGGTGTCACCTTGGTTGGCTGTTTGTGTATTTGGTAAAAACCATGGCTCGGATTGATGGATGGGATAGCACGATGGTGGTGGGTTTGGCAATGAAGAAGGATGCGGTTTCACTTTTACTCGCGGAATGGGGCCGAGGTTCGTCCTGCCTGGCTTTATGAAGTTTTTGATGTGGAATGAGCCAGATTTTGGGCCATCCTGGCTTGCTCCATTATGCAATTTTGGGTCTCACTTCTTGGTCGCATTTAGTTTTTTGTTTCGAATTTCTCGGTTAATTTTTGCCTCTCTTTTCTTAGTCACAATTGGTTTATGTTATATTTGGTCGGATGGTCCTTTTGGCATAGCAGTTTATCTCTCGTTGCATGATAATGATGAGACGACGCTAGCTTTTGAACAACTACGATGGTGCGCCTTGGTCAAGATCGTGGATTTAAATTACTTCATCATGACAAAACATGCTTTCTGCCGAATGATGGTTAGGCTAGAGGTTTGCTTCGTCTACGTTTAATTGGTTCTGCTTTTAGATGTTTCGTTGGATGTTTTTAATAGCTCTTTTTGAATATTTAGACTTTTAATTGGTACCTATTTGGGTTATTCGACATGTATTATTTTCCTTGAAGTAATATTAAGCCTTCTTGATTCAAAAAAAAAACTTCATCGGATACTCACCCATTCATCCTTGATCACGTTTCAAAAAGACGTTGGATATATATACTACCTCCTTCTTAAAAAGATTCGAGCATTTGATTTTTGATAGTGTTGGACTAAAATTATTATTAAGAAGATCTTGCTATCTCACTATGTCCCTTAAAGATTAAAGGATTTGGTTGGGCGCGAAAATTAAGGTGAATGTTAAGACTTTTGTATATGTTTACCTATTTACCCTTTAATTGAAAGTGCACAAAAAAGAGATAGAAAAAGTAAAAATAATTTAATAACTTTGAGACTGTGAAATTTCCTTACAAGGAAAGTGATCAATTTTTCTGGGACAACCCAAAAAGGAAATGTGTTTAATTTTTTAGAAACAAAGAGAATAAGTTTAGAAAATATTAAAAACGTTGAAGTATCATTTACAATTAAAATATTTAATTTTTCACATTAAAATATTGAAAAAAAAATTACAAATTCATACTGAAAAAAATCAAACTTTCGACTCTTTTTTGGATGGGATAGTGTGTGTCAATATATTTACGAAATCAGTCAACTTCATGTTTAGTTTGATAAATTTATTAGCTCGGTTGTGAGGAGATATTTCGGATCGGATGTATGTTTAATTATTAGTCCATAAAGATGCATTGTACGTATCCTCTAATTGGTCCACAAAACAAGTCAACGTTTTTGCTTATTGCTCAAATTTCAGTATCACTCTGGCTACGAAGATCTTTATAATGAAAGTGCAAGATGATATTTATTTGATATGGATAGTTGAGGGAATTATTTGAAGAAAAAGTGGACTATTAAGAATTTCATAAAAAAATTGTAAAATATTTTATAATTATAAATGTGATTTATCATTTACATATAAATTATTTACATTATAACAAAATGTTAAAGAAAAAAAAGATTATACTCCATCCCGTCCCCAAATAAAAATTAATGTGAATATAAGATTTTATGTAGTTTGACATAATTACCTTTGAGCAGAGGTTGAACAAAAAATGAGATAGAAGAAATTAAGATAAAGTAAGGATAATTTGGTAACTTTAGATAAGAGAATGTTTCTTTTAAGGAAATTATAGAATTTTTTAGGGACAGCTCAAAAAAGAAATATATAAAATTAATTGAGGACGGAGGAAGTAGATTAAATGAAACGTGTCAAACTTTTCCATGAAAAAGCGAGTATCTATAATTGTGATATATACTCATCCGTCACTAAAAACATGTAATTTTTTTTGTAATATTTAATCTATAATTTTTTTCTTCAACATTTTAATATATAAAATTTAATAAATTATATATGCAAATGATAATTGAATATCTCCAATTTCTAAATATATATTTTTAAATTTTTTGTTAATGATATATTTTTTCAAGAAATTTAAGCCAAATAAAAATATGAATGTCAGCCTGTGCATTCTTTTATTAGGACGGACCTGTACATTATTATTTTAGAGAATGAACACATGTAGATAGGAGCTTGAATGCATTTGGGTTCTTACATGTGGACATTCTAATGTCTTTTATTTGGTCTACCATATTGGGCCTTCCAACCTCAGACTCAAAACTATCCATGTAATAGAAACACAATCAGATTTTTTGAAGTAGCTATGTATATCAAAAAGGTCCCGTTAAAATGCGCACAACGCATGCATGAACATAAGTGATTCACTTATTTACAAATTTGACATTCGCTAAATTTGATCAGTATAATAGTCGTGTTAGATCAACATGATTAATCGATCATCAACGTTTCCTCGTGTGAACAATATCGACAGATCAACATGACAAAACTATTGATCAACATGACAAGTCTACTAATCAAAATGTTAAAAAGAAAGATCAACATGACAATAACAAAGATAAACATGGTAAAAATAAAGATTAACCATAAAAGATGGATCAACATGGTAAGAAAAGAGATCAACATGCTAAGAAAAAAGATCAGCATGATAGTAACAAAAAAGATCAACATGGTAAGTAGAGAGATCAACATGTTAAAAAGAAAGATCAACATAAAACAAGAGGAAAGATCAACATGCTAAAAGAAAGATCAATATGACAAAGAAAATAGATCAATATGGTAATAAGAGAGATTAACATGCTAAACAAGAAGATCAACATGACAATGAGAGGGATCAACATGCTATATAAAAAGAATGATCAACATGCTAAAAAGAATCATCAACTTGGCAAAGAACAAAGATCAACATTGGACAAAAGCAAATCAACATTGGACATAAGCTGATCAACATAAGAAGACTATCGACCAACATTAGAAATGTGCAGATCAACATGACTAAACTAGTGATCAACATGACTACCTACTCCGATCATCATCATTTTTCCAGATTTCTTAAGTCAATTTTTTTTCAATTTTTCATCATTTGCAAGTTAGGTGGTTTTGGAGTTTCATCACTGTCAAATTTTGATGGTGGTTCTGTTACTGAGTTGTGTTGGTTTGGTTAGTAGAAGCATATCTAAAATCACATTTGAATACTCAAAAGCGTCATCAAAAGTGACAAAAACATCGTGGATTCGATGAAAAGCTTCACTGGAATATGCGAAACATCGCCGAAAGCGAATTCATCATCGGAAGACGACGAAATCAACAATGTTGTTGTGTTTGATCAACATCATAGCTTATCTTGACCAACATCTCCAGAATAAATGCTAATTTGCATGATGATCAACATCTCCTTACATGCAATCAACCTTGATCTACATGATAATCAACATTTCCTTACACCTGATCAGCATCATTGTCGTGATGATCAACATTTAATGTTGATCAACATGATGACTTGTCTTGATCAACATCACCAAAATAAATGTTGATCTGCATGATGATTAAAATCTCCTTAGACCAGATCAACATTGATCTGCAAGATGATCAACATCTCCTTACACCTGATCAACATCATTGCCTTGCTTGATCAACATTAAATGTTGATCAGCATGATGACTTGTCTCGATCAACATCGCCTGAAAAAATGTTGATTTGCAAGGTGATCAAGCATCTCCTTACAACCGATCAACATTGATCCGCATGGTGGTCGCATGTCCTTACACTTGATCGAGATCAAAATCGATAAACATAACTACCTACTATGATCATCATCGTTTTCCCCAGATTTCTTAAGTTAGAAATTTTTTCAATTTTTCATTGTTTGAAAGTTGTGTGGTTATGGAGTTTGATTGCGGCCAGATTCTTGTATTGTTTGTGTTCTTTGAGTTGTGTTGGTTTGGTGTTAAAAGAAGATTTGAAATCGTGTCGGAATAATCTCGACGGAATGGTTGTTTGTGTTGTTTTGTTGAGTTGCGTTTGGTGTAGGGTTCGAAACTGAAATCGGGAGTAGAAGCTTCGACGAAAGAGTGTGGTGCCATAACGTGACGTTGAAGTCACCGATGAAAAGCGGGCGCGACGTTGAAATCAGCGACGAATGAAACAATGGCGTAGATGTAATAATTATTACATCTTATGCGCACCCTATAGTCATCCTATCAAAAATGTCCAACTCTTTAAATCACTATTTCCTCTCATAATTACTTATATGGTTGTTCAACAAATGTGTGCCAAAGATTTTCTGCACTAAAAACTATCTTCAACATACAACAATCAACCGGATGGAATTGAAATGATATTGTAGAAAATTCCGGTTTTGTCCATGCCTACCCTAAGTCCATCAGAAGAATGTGGAGGAGCATCATGAAGTGCAATGAGTGCTGCAACTAGACCAACATTAGCAGCTATGTTTGGCTCCGTGAACTCCGGCTTATCCCTTGCATCGGTGAAGTTATCGAACTTGTTCGGTCCGGCCACCATCGCTCCGACCAGAGTGTTCGGGTTCGGGTCCTTTGAGTGCAGCCATGTCTCTCCTTCATCACAATTGTAACGTTTGTTACTCCACTTGATTGAGGCTGCACGGTGATGAACTTTGAGAGGATACTTGTTGCCAAAGCCTACCATGTAGCTCATCTCCAATGGGTTGTCTCCGAGAATGTAATCAATCTAGGTACACATGATGTTGATGTAATTAGAAATGTGTTAGTGTAAACAACTTGATTCATTGTAATGCAACTTGTAGATACTTGGTTACAATCATGTTCAATCATGTTGTGCATGTTGATTTCACGTAAGCAATCTTGTAATGAGACATAACTATAACAATTATCTTAACTCATTGTCAGTAGATGATACTCCCTATGTCTCAAACGTATAATCACTACATCAAAAATTTTATCCCAAATGAAATGACCATTTTTCAATTTTGTTTTATTTTAGTCCGCTTTTATCCTTGCAAATACATTCACTCAAAGAGTCTAGAGAGTGAGTTGGGAGGGTGAGAATGAGTTTGGAATGAGATAATAATGGACATTTATGAAAATGAGTTAATAATCAAAGACAATCTTAATCTAAACAAAAAAATTAAAAGTGACAACACTTTTGGAACGGATAAAGTAATTTTCTATGGAAGTGGAAAAATCGATCTAAGATGATACGGTTTGAAAGTAGACTCGTCGAGGTATCATTTTCATACAAATTATTTTAATTTAACTTTAAAAATGTTGAAGTAAAATTCATGAATTTAATGTTGAAAATCAAACTCCATAACTTTTGTGGAATGGAACTATTGAAGTAGTTTTTAACAATTAATTGACAATATAAATTTCATACCACCGACCCTGACATAGTTGAGATTTATGTATTATTTGATGATGATGATTGTAGAGACTTGCCTGATATTTGGAGAAAGTCTTCAATTGCGTGGAAGTGAAGAAACTGTTATTGCTGCAAGTCACACCGGTTCTACCAACAAGGATGAGGTAGTCACTGTATAGTTTACTAAGGAAAGATGTTGTTGCTACAAACTCTAGTGGCCTCTCATGGTCTGGTCTTAGTAGAATCAAGCCCCTGCATTTTACATTCTTGTTTACTTTACAAAGGTTTATAACTCATCACCGTCTTATGATATTTTTCTAAGCAAATGGTAAAAATGTATAATAATAATAATTTGAATATTCATCTCAATTCCATAAACACAAAGACATCTAACATATAAAACTGTCACTATACTTCTACATGAACTTATAGTGTTGAATAATTTTTTACCACTTAATTGACATTATAAATTTCATACCACTGACCCAAATATAGTTGGGATTAAGGGGCTTCCCGATTATTATAATGATACTTCTAGCTAGTTACTAACCATGGGGTGTGTTCAAAACACCATTTTCTCCAAATTTTTATCTCAAAATATTCAAAATTCTACCTTTTTCGCTCACAAACAAGACATTCATTATTCGAAAATACAATCTTTTCTTCCAAAAATTTACTTTTTAAACACACCCCATGTAAACTTTCATACAACAAAAAATGTACCTTTTGTCCGATGGTAAGTTTTATCAGAAAGGTAGCCACATATGACTTGATCAGACAGATTAGAAGCCAATTGCAGTGTAGAGTCATGGAGACCAACATCATGGAAGAACCTAAGTCTTGTCAACAAAACCTGTGAAGGCCACTTGAAAAAATCAGCATCAAACACAAAAACCTAGCTTGACGAACAAGTTACCGACTGAATTTACCGCATTAGCAGTGAACTTGTTGTTCCAGTAGAAAATCCCTTCATCAGAGCTGGTCTGGTTCTTCTCAGCTTCCTCAAAGTTTATGGCAACATGGTCAAGGTAAGAAGAGTTTCCGGTGGCGAAAAACAACCATGTTCCTCCCCACAACAGCTCATCTTTGTAACCAGCGGAGTCATAGAAGCTCCTTGCTCCTTTCCCACAGTCATCATCAGCTGTGTAAGTATGACCTGTGTGATTATCTCGCTTACTCACTCCTTCGAACAGATTTTTCGCCGATTTAAGTAACAATGATGAGTAATCTTTCTGTTCTTCAAACACAATTGAGGCTGCTGATAATGCTGCAACAATCTCACCTGCCAAATCTAGTGCTGCTAGATTGCAGCTATAAACAGGCCTCTCATTGCTCATATCTTCTGGTCTCTGCCAGCAACCAACATCACCTACCTGAGAATGTATAGCTACCATATATCACAAACTGTTCGTTTAGAACCGAAATGAGCTACGGGTGTAAAAGTTCAGGTTTTCATTGCTAAGTCGAAAATATATATGACTGAATTGTTAAAAACTCAAAACTTTTTGGATTGAATAGCATTAATCCCCACCTACCTGAGAATATATAGTTGCACCACCAGAAGTAGCGTTTTTAGAATCAAAGACTTTTAGCAAGTAATCAGTGCCCCATTTGATGATGTCTTTGACATGATCAAGCTCACCAATATCATCATATTTCTCATGATATTCAATCACAGTCCAGCTCAAGAGAGTAACTGTGTAAGCTGTTGGGAAAGTGAACTTTATGTTGTTGCCAGAGTCGTAAAATCCTCCCACAAGATGACCTTTACCATCTTCAAGGCCGGAATTTCCCCTAAACTTTACCGGACTTTTACTCGGATAATTCCCAGCTGAGACAGAACATGAAGATTTTTCGTCAGCTTATCAGACAAGCGTTTGTCATATTCTATGATGTGCATGTTGATTTTACAATATCAATCTCATGGTATGCAAGTGGAAAATATTTATAATGATACAACTTGAAATTTCATCTCATCGTTTCTTCGAATGAAGGTTGCAACAGAAAGATCTGGCATAAACTGCATTACTGTAGATTCTTAAGTAATTTTTTACAGTTAATTGACACTACAAGCTTTATGACACCAATCCTATAAAAAAGCTTTATGACACCAACAATTAATTGACAATTAAGGTGCTATTTGATGATTATCAGGAAAGTATTGATTTTGTATTGCATGTCACAAGAACAACAGCAGGAAACTTACACTTCTGAGCATCGAAGAATCTTAGTGATTGGCCCACTGCTAGTGTGAGATTCATCAAATCATCATGGTGATGGTGCTTGTGCCCCAAGAAATGCACCAGAGGCACAGTAGCTAAGATGACAGTAAGGATTGCGACCGATATGTAGAGGCAGCGTCTGAAGAGTTTCCTGTTAGTGACTGTCAATTCGTAGTTGTATGATTTGCAGTACTGAGAAGGGAGTGCATCATAGCCATTGGAATTAGATTTCAGTGAAGGATTGAACTCAAATTCTATGGAGTTCCACTGGCTTGAAGAAGGAAGAATCCTTCCTGCTTCAGAAACTGAATGAACATACTTGACAGATGAGTTTCTGTCTGATGCAACTGAGTTTGGCATGGCTGATGAAGCTGATCAATAATGTTTCTTCACCACATGATCACACAGAAGAAGATGAATTTGATGATGGAAAATGGAAGATTAACATGAGAAGATGAATCTGATGATGGAAAATGGGAAAAAAAACAGAATTTTTGTGCCACTCAATCAGTCATCTGCTCCTTGTGTTCAACTTTCCCAAGTTTTTCATTCAATTTACATGCATTAACACAAGAATTTTGTGATAGTAATTGGATGGTATATGAATTGGGAAGATTTTGCAGAACAATAAAGAAGAGATTTCTGGTAAAATTTTAAGCGGCGTTCCTGAGGGAGATTGTAAATTTTAATAAGACGCAAGCTAAATTTTCTGCCGGCCGGTTTTCTACAAAATGCCAAAGGGTTCGGAGAAATCTGAGTTTGATCTAGAAGAGGCCCAAACTAAATATTAGCCACCATATTAGGTTAAAACCTTCAAAGAATCCCTAAACTTTCTCTGGTAGCACCTTGACCATCTTCTCCAAACCATGCCACATTCTACATAACCCCGTGGGGCATGGCTTCCTCCCCGGCAAGATCATCAAGCACCACTTTTGGCAACATCCCCAACGGAGGTCCGACAACAAAGGGGGTCATGAAGAGGGACTAGGGAGGAGAAAGACGAGTATGAGAGTAGTTTAGGGCTAATTTGCATGTTTTATAGAAATAAGAGGTTCAATTGTTATATTCACCATTAATCAACTGAGCCTTAATCCCAACTCGTTGAGATCGACTATATGAATTCTATATCTCCATTCCGCTCGATTGATTTGTAACGGGCTTAAAATCTTCAATTTTACCCACTCCAACATCTAGGTATTGGGAGTTTGTAGAGTGTAGTTGCCTTTTTAGTATAAAACTTCACTTAGGAGGAGTATTAAGTTTTTACGGTCAAGTTTGTTACTCTAAACCTTTAGCATTAAACCTCTACCGTTAAATACCACAATTTGAATATAATTTTTTTTTTTTTGATAAACCGTTTGATAGTATCTCCAGCATTTAACAATAGACTATCATTTTGTGGGCAATGTTTGCATAAAAGTACATCATCCATTATAGACTTGTGAATCTCACACTGATCAGTACTCAGGGTGTTTGTGATAGATGACCAACAGCCACAAAAAAGAGTAAAAGACGTAATTTTTATGCACATATCAATGACAATATGCCTCCATAACAGACCTCTCAAGGATATTCCTTCTTCATTCGTTTTCAAGGATCCTATAATTGAGATGTCACAATAGATCAAGGGCTTCTTCAAAAAAATCAAAGACTAACCTGGCAAAGTCCAAAGAAAAAAAAAGGATGAAGAAGTTAATAATAAAAAAGGGACCAAAATAAGACATCTCAATTCCAAGGTCAGCTGGTAGCTGTAATGTATCATATATGGACCCTATTTGAAAATAGCTGTTTCAAGTAACTGTAGCGTTTTGAATAATTTTGTAATGGTCAATACGCAAAAGATGCTTTAAAAAGTGGTTGCCAAGCACAACCATAATTTCATACTTTTGTTTCAAACTGATAGCAACAATATAACCTTTGCAGGGGTAGAAGCTAATAACACTCTCCCATCATGCTCCAGAGATTTATTGCTAGAGTCCAGCATTTCACCTATTAGTATGTGGGTGCCACTTTATGCTGCATCCAACACTAGCAAATAAAAAAGGCAGATTTCAGATTTTCAGATATTATCAATCAATCAACTAAGCTTTATTCACAACCAGTTCAGGTCAGTTACATGAATATCGCGTCTACATTCCGCACTATCTGTAACAACCTCCTGTGGAAGTTCCAAGAGCCTAAGATCCCTTTCAGCTAGATTTGCCAATGTAAGTTTAGGTAGTCCCTTACCCCAATTTAACCTCCCCTAAATCTAGCCTTTAAATTCTATGCACTGGTGCATCTAAGGTCTTCTTTGTATGTGTCCAAACTATCTAAGTTGACCTTCTCTAACCTTGTCTTCATTTAGGAGTATTAGAGGAGAAGAGATCATAACTCAATGAAAGAGGAGTTACCTTGGTTTCTGTGTTGATGAAACTGGCTGGCAACTGAGAACAGAGTCTATGGCAAGGCTTATATCCCTAAAGTGGTACAGCGGATAGAAATTACCCCGTAAGACCGTAAAAAGCAAAAGAAAAAAGTTTCAATCACATAAAAAGCCGGGTGCTCTACCTCCCAGTAACAGAAATGTTATTACTTGGCCGAGAATCATCGTATTGACCATGATATACAAGCTCAAAAGGCCTTCGTCCCTCCTACGCATGATACACAAAAATTAAACTTGAGTAATGGTGGAAAAGACAAATTATTGTAGGCATAATAAAAGCACTACACTATGAAAAAGATGACTGTAATGTTGGATGCAAGATACTGCTAAATGTTGAATAAGATGGAAAATTCAAACTTCCAGAGCTATCATCTGGACTGACTGGTTTTTAATTAATAAATGTAGCATCAACGGGGCTAACTAGAGTTTGGCTGGGTTAATAGTTGTACCTTCTTAAATAAGAAGAATTCTGGTGTGCAGACTGCTCCAAAATCCCGTGCCACATCTTGAGTCTGCAGCAGAATGAACTTTGTCATGAAACTGTGAAGCAAAGAAACGATAAAGGCATGATTGAATGCCATCAAACTGTATAATGACATCCAAAGAAGAAGCACGTGGATTTAGCAGGAACATGTGGAATCATGGACAAAGCTAAGCAAGTACATGAATAAAATGAATCCACTGATACCTTATGCATTTTCATCCCATACTCTGTTATACCCTTCGCTTCGAAAGTTTGATATTGCCAAATGATAGTACACATAAAGACATTTCTTAGTCGTTATCTTGTTATTGGATATGAACAATGTGAGATTGATGGCTAAGGCTCTGTATGGGAATAGCTTTAGCATTTAACATTAAAAGTTTGAAATGCATCCAACACGCTTTAGCGTCAGAGGTTTGGACTCTTTGGAGAAGCTAAATGATAAATTATAAATTATGTCACTCAAACACTAGTCTCCTTACTCTCCTCCTCCATCTCTCCCTCAAGCATGAAAATTTCTAACATCTTGGTCCATATTTGCAGCAGTAATCATGTTTGCATCTAAAAATAATTCTCATTTTCCAGGATAGCTATATCCAGGTTTCCTATGTCACTCATCTAATATCCTAGACTAGCCAATTACCTAATTCTATTTCATGGTGATGGAATACTTTACAACCATCCAACGTTGAGCAAGGCTTTTCCTATT
The DNA here is from genome assembly GCA_024586325.1 of Stellera chamaejasme. Taxonomy (NCBI): domain Eukaryota; kingdom Viridiplantae; phylum Streptophyta; class Magnoliopsida; order Malvales; family Thymelaeaceae; genus Stellera; species Stellera chamaejasme. Next base: position 218,628 of record JANJPE010000013.1, read on the forward strand.
CAGAGTTGATCTTAAGTTGAATTCACTTCAAGATGCATGGTAGCTCTGCAGAATCAATTGCAAAATACAGTATAACTTTCTTATCCAGAACAACAATTTAGGTACAGGTAACTTTGTAACAGGTAATCATGCTTCACATTTAGGTACAGGATTCTAACACACACACACACACACACAATTCTTGCTAGGATTTCAAACGAGCCACGAGGAACCAGAGGAGCAAATGAATACCTGATCATAAAGATATGGAAAAGGGTAGCTATACAGCTTTGCATCTTCAGCCATGTATTCTGGTCCATCCTGTGAAGGATAGTTCATGTTGGAATGCAACAACATCGATCTAAGCAGTTGTAATCTCAAATGTCGGGATCGGGATTACTGGAACCTGGGGGTGGGTTGCTATAGAGTTTGATGATATTGCAACAACAGCTAGTCCTTTCTGTATCAAAATGTAATTAGTGCTTTAAAATCTGATCTATCTGAGTAATTTGCTTCTCCAAAATCAAGTTACACAGATGGAAAAAAAACATGAGTGACATGAGATGACCAAAACTGAAAAGGTGCATCAACAAAAAATTACCTTCATGTAAAAATTTGAAAGTTTCACTATATGCTTCTTCAAATGCTTCACAAATGGGCAGTGGTTGCATATAAACATAACCTAGAAAACCAAATACACAGTTAACTTTTGCTAAGGAAAGATTACTAGTTGAAAACTAAACCAAATTCCTATAGCAAATCCTGTCTGTAACTAGAACTCCAGAATTCAAAAACATATGAAGCTAAAATGCATAAAAAGGAACAAAATAATACTCAAATAGTATAAGAATATTACCAGCAATGCGGGGTGTGATTCGAAATCTTCCAATTTCCACGTCTTCCCAGTTAGAGGTTCTGGCAACTGTTCAGTGTCACCACAAAATGATAAGAATAAACGAGTAAAAATACAGCAATGACCAATTTCAAACTGAAGTAAACAATCGATAATTACACGAAAGGACCTCGAAATCGGGAGCTCTGAAGCCCAGAGAGACTCCTCCGGACTCCGTTCTGGCGGCTCGAATGACCATCTTTCTCGCCGGAATAGTGTTACCCGGCCGCCGTCGAAGACGGCGGATATGTGTGGAAGAAGAAGAAGAAGTTGGGAAGAAGGAAGTCTTCGCTGCCACAAGAAACGTGCGCGGGAAGGGGAAAAAACGTGCGGTTGCGGAGGTTATGTTCACCGCAACGGCAGCCATTGTTTGTTGCTGGACTGTCGAACTACTGAAAGTATATGCAGCAGCCACTCGGAAAAGCGAAGACAATATTCATGGGCCTGCAAATGGATTGCTTGGCTTTGTAAGAAGCCAGAGTTTATGGTGCCTGTCTATTTACAACATACATGAGCATACTCATGAAAATATCAATATCAAGTTTACTCTAATTATTAAATGTTGATGAAAAATATTTTAATTTTTTAGTTTATTAAGTTAATTAGTTGAGTTAGTTAATTAGTAGTATATTTAGATAGATGTTTTTTACATATATGATAAATAGACGGACTCCGATTTATGAATAATTGAGATTAATGAATAACGATAATTAAGATTAATGATCTTTTTAACTGCCAGTTGAGATTAAGAGAGGTTGAAGAGTTGAGAGTAAAGGGTAAAATATGGATATAGAATGAAAATTAAGGATAATAAGATACATTTAGTATGAAAAGATTTTCTAATAAGGAATAGATTTTCTGAAGTAACCCAAAAACAAAAACGTATCAAAAGTTTGACTGAGTATCAATAACCATCTTAGGCTCAGTATAGAATGACTTGGATTAAAAATAGTTTAGAAGTGTATCCTCAACTATTATAGTTGATGCATTTTAGTCACTCAACTTAGTGAAATCAGCATTTGTCTAAACATGTTTAGATTACATGTTAAGAGAAATAATGAAGATTAGGGCGGATAGTTTCGAAACTACATAAAGGTTAATGGGCTTCCATTGCTGTGAGAGGGATACAATTTCTGGGAGAAAGCTAAGAGATTGTTAAGGAAAGAGAGATTTATGAACATGGGTTTCAGAGCGCTAATGAGAGAATTCAGCTCATGCAATAGAGCAGATCGCCTAAGGTATTGAGCATCGATGTAGTATCAGATCCCAACGAGAGTAAATCTCTATTTTATGAAGAAGTCTTTTTCAATGATTCTATAGATCTTTCAAGATTTTTGGTTTTTGGGAAATATTATGATCGTCTAATAAGAAAGGTTTCAATTGTTTTTTTCAAATGAATGATATGAAGACCTCTCTTGCTCGTGCCTCTTTTCACGCCATTACGTTGCTCGTGCCATCTAGCCAGGGCCTCCAGATCTAGCTCTCTAGCGTCACAGTGATATTGTTGGGCAGTTCACTACGTAGTTGTAGGAACTTTGGTAATGCGTGATGCGCGCAAGGCGTTGCGTGTGGGGCCGAACATCGTAGTAGCGCCCTCGTAACACCTTATGGCGTTACCGGCCGCCTTTTCATTAATGCAGTACGCCTTGTCGAGCTAGTAGCGCCCTCGTAACGCCTTATGGCGTTACCACCACCTTTTCATTAATGCAGTAGCATACAGTAATGCATTGGGTGAAACGCCTCGATTTGTAGCATACAGTAACGCCCTTGTGCGTTACAATCGTAATGGATTGGTAAAGAATTTGGCGTTACCGAGGCCTCCTTGAATACATAGTGGTTGTGACGAGAGGAGGCGACTTGGTTCTGCTACCTAGCAGGTTGCCACAAAGGGAGTAGGATGCGAGGAAGATTTGATGACGCGAAGAGGCGGCAGTGAGTGGATGCGCATAGAGGAGGAAGGCTTGTAAGAGGTGGCGATGCGATGGTGCCCTGATCGAGCTACGCGGCGCCGTTTTTCCGGCGATCTCCGCCAATCTCTCTCTTTCTCGTTGCTCACAATGTCTATGCCACCAAATTGAATGACTCCTTCCATGCTCGATGTATGGCCGCCTCCTCGGCATCTCGCTCGGGCTCACTCCCAACGCCGCTCCGTTGGTTCACCAGGTGCGGCGGTCTCGGTGTTTCTCTTCCTCTCGATCCTCGCTCCGATGGAGGCGTTGTGGTCTGCCAAACGGTGCTTGTCCTGACCTCTTTGTTCTTGTCCGGCGTGGAGCTCTTGGCCAGGGCATTAGGCTCTTTTAGAAGGGTGTTTCTACAATGTTCGGCGGGGTTGAGGGTCGCCTCACCACCTTAGCGCCATGATGCTATGGTTATGGGATTTGTTGGTTGTGAGGGCTAGCGGCATGTCTTAGTCTGCTTACTTATTTGGACCCTCAGTTATCTTTTCTTGCTCTTTGTTAGGTATTTTTCTCGTATGCTTTGTTTGTTAGAAGCTACAATAGTAGCTTCTTTGTGTTATTGTTTGTTTTTCGTTAGACTTTATTTGTTATTGTTTTGTCTTGCTAGTTCTCACGTAAGTGAGTTTTTATGGTTATCATTATTACCATGGTTCGTGTTCACTTTAGTCCACTATGATGCGCTAGTACTATTTAGCTTTTGGGCGTTCATGGGTATTGGGAGCCGGATTTCAGATCTTTTTATCCGCCATATTGGTCGCTGACCGTCGTGATTTCTTAGCCTTTGGAGGTCGAGCAATTGAGGCTAATCGTAGTGATTTTGGTTTTCTAGAGTGATTCCATTTGTGTAAAGATTTCCCTTTTATGGTTCATTTTCTAGGTATTTTAGGTCGTCATTTATGACTTATTTTCAGTAATGAGTTATCATTAATAAAATAAAGCTCTTCTGTTCAAAAAACAAAAAAAGGATTATTTGTCGACTTATAAAAACTGGAGGAAATAATTGTAGGTTAGGCAAAACTTTTAGAGGTTTTTGTAAGTTTCCCAAAAAAAATAAAAGAATATTTTTCCTTGCATCCATTTCTCCCAACAACGGACTAGTTTGTCATTTACTCGTAAGGCATGAATCTTGCCATCTTGCCACCAAATTAAAATGATTTCAAGCTAGTATTATTAGAAAATGACGTCTGCGTTTTTTTATTTTTATTTTTCCGATGTATTCTGTCGTAAATTTATTTTTAAGGTAGTGCTATACTTCTATATAAATTTTTATAAATGTTCGCAGACAATTTAATTTTAATTTATCTTCTATTGTGCATATAATCATAAATGATACTTTATCTATTTTGGTATCAGTAAACTCCATTCATTTAATTAAAGTAAATTCTGCGATTGTCTATTTACGTATTTTAAGAATTTGTATCACTTTCGTCCTTTAAGTTACATTATTGTCCTATTGAAATTCATCCGTTAAATTTTTCGTCTAATTGCAGTTAAACTAAGGATATTAACGTAAATGTGCATACCTAATATTCAATCAAATCCTAACTTTTTTAAAAAATGTACAAGCTGACCCTTAATAATTTTACCATTTACAAATTCCACCCCTCTCCCCATCCCCAAGCAGACCTCACTGCCTCAGCACGTCCGACCACCGGTCAAGTCCAGCCTCTCCTACCAGCAAGCGCCACCCGCCCTCAACCCTCGCCGATCATGCCCACCTTCACCGGCCCTCCCACGCCCCACCTCTGCATCCTTCCAACCGATCGAACCTTCCCTTACCCAAATTGAACCTCTCCCTATCCAGATCGATCGAACCTTGCCTTGCCCTGCCTAGATCGAAAATCGAACCAGCGCCACCAGCCATTTGTGTTGGCCTGTCTCGCACCGCCACCGACTTTATCCCGCTGTGCCTCCGCCCTACCTGGCCTCATCCGCGTTACGAAGCCAATGTCAAATCTGGCTTCGCGACGAGCCAGGTCTAGTGCTGGCTTCGCGATGGGGCTGCGGCCAAGGAGGCGGGGCGCTGCAAGTTGAGGTCGCCAGTGCCGGTTTCTACACGGTGCGATGCAGTGGCGGCAGCGCGACGATTACGTCGGCGGTCGAGCGAGGCGAAGGATGGTTAGGGCAAGGTGAGGCGGAGTTGGGCGACGACGCTGGCAGTGGGGCTAGGCGAGGCGGGGTTGGGCTCGCCGGGGGAAGAAGTAGGATGGTTGGGCAGAAGGTTGGGCATGTGGAGTTTGTAATATTTGAAATTATTTAGGATACATTTGTAGTTTTTTTAAGAGATTGATTTTGAAATGAATATTAGATTAAGTCATTTTCGTAATTTTACCACTTTAACGGTGGTTTTAACGGAAACAGTGATGGAGGGACCAACGGTGCACACGGTTGTAATTTACAGGACGAAAGTGATACAAATTCTTAAAAGGGGACTCAAACAGAACAATCGTGTAACTTAAAGGATTACAGATGTAGTTTACTCATTTTGGTATATCACTTACATAAAAAATGATATTAATGTCAAAAGAATGAGATAAAAGTATATGATTCACTATAAAAAAATGAGACTAAGGGAGAATATGATTCGTCAGTCATCCCAAATCGACTTGGGCAAATCGCAATTTAACGTTGTTCCCGGAAATGTGTTCCTGTTTCTTCTGTTTTGCAGCGAGAACGACACTTCCAATTGCAAGACATAAAAACGCATGTAAACCGTAATCGGGTAAAACCCACGTTTAGCCCTTTTTCTTTACTTGTGATCACAAGCTATCCTAATTACTTCACAATTCGTTACAAATTGGTTCTTTAATTAAAATTTATGTTATTTTTATGTGGTTACTTAAATGTTCGTACTCAATTTTCATTTTAATCCTAATATTTTACAAATCTTACCATTTAACCTCAATCTCTTACAACCGGGTGCATTTGTAAGATATTTAAAATGTAAATGGTAAAGTGATTATCTGCCCTATTTGTAATCAGATCTCGTAAACTGTAGACCATGCCTTGCTATGCATTTCTCCTATTCATGTGCAAGTTTGGGACACTATTCGAAGATGGTGTGGAGCTCCGGCTGGCCTGATTTTGTCAGTTGAGGACCTTCTGGATAGCGACTTCTCATGGCGGTATTCCTGTTCGGGTGTAGGAGACATGGCAGGCTATCGGAATTGTTTCGGCTTGGGCAATTTGTAAAGCAAGGAACCGGCTGGTTAGCAAGGAATTCCGTGGAGATCTCTTTCGATTATTTCAAATATTCATAGGTTGTTCTTGTTGGATATTGACTCAAATTATTTAATTATGAAAAATTGAGGAATTGGGTTGTAATTAACCCACTTGATCGTGATTTGAAGTTATGGTCGAGAGGCTATAGTATTTTGGTAGTTTGACATGGAGTTGAGTGAATTGAAGCTTTCTAGCTTGCTAGTTTGACGTTGAGTCCGAATGCTATTAAGAGTTTGTTTGTGTATAATTGTTGTTTAGGATGTCAAATTTGTTTAGGACTTTTAAGTTGTTTAGGAATATGGGTCGGCTGGTTTGTAGTTGGTTTTAGGCTGTGAGTTGTTTAAGTAAGATTAGGAGTACGTTTTTTTTGGTGAGCAAGTTTAATTAAGATTCTACATTAAGTGGGATTTTATTTACTAATTAGAATATGACTAGGTTTTGTGTGTAGCCTATATAAAGACAAGTTGTGTTAGAATTTTGAGCATTAGAGAAAAATTAATGTGGTGGGGAGGGTGAAAAAAGAAGAAGAAGAAGAAGAAGAAGAAGAAGAAGAAGAAGAAGAAGAAGAAGAAGAAGAAGAAGAAGAAGAATAGTTGAAGCTGGATGGCTAGGACGGGAGAAGTCTTTTGTAGTTCTCATATCATGTATCGAAGATGTCTAGTGAATTTTCTCTCATTCGTGGATGTAGAAAATTTAGTTAAGAAGCGACGTTAAATTGTTTTGTGCGTGTTTTGTTCATGATTGTCTATTTCAGCTACAGGGTGATGGGTGTTCGAGGGAGAAAGTTGTTCGTTACACTGTTGATTGATAGTATTTAGATCCTTTTGTAGCTTGAAACACTTTTCTTGGAGAACAATGATTTCATTATATGCAGCATCATATGATTCGAAGTTAATGTCTCCGAGTTTGATGTTATATTTGTCTATGAGTGCTTTCAACATGTCTTCTTCTCGATGGCTACTTTGTCATCTTCTTGATGTTCCTTCAGTATGGGATCGGGAAGGTTCATTTTAGTGAGAGTAAGCTTCAGCAAGGTGAGTGAGAGGTGAGTGATGGAAGCTGGACAATTCAATGCGGAGGATGAAACATGGCTATTGCTGAAATTGTGATATTAAGATATAAATGGTTAAGTCTTATATGTATTAGCAGTGACGGAACCAGAAATTTGAGGTTGGGGAAATTTAGTTAGGTGTGTAGGCTTAATATTAAACCGTCTTTTTTATTGTAACTTTTGGTTTTCCATCTTTCAATATAATATATTTTATTTCTCTAATATTTTTAGATATAAATTTACAAATTTTATCAAATAATAATACTTTAATTTGTTTAGTTTCTAAATAATTTAATGTAGATAAATTAAATTTAAATGGATATCGAATGTCAAAATGTTGCACTAATAAAGGGACGAGGGTATATAATAAGTCAATCTCGAGTGACAGAACCAAAACAAGTATTACAAAAAAAACTCTAAATTTTACACAAATATCACAAAGTAATAAACGTATAAAATACTCAAAATTCAACATGACATTCTTTGATATTTCTAAAATTTTACACGAATGGAGTATTTAAAAAATCAATTTAAATAATTAACTTTAAATATCTAAACATTCATGAAAAAAAATTATAGATTAAATACTGTAAAATAGCAAAAATAAAGTGTAGAATTATTTGGGGACGGATAGAGTATTTTTAAATTCTATTGGGAGAGTGAAGAATAATTAAATTATTAATTTTAAATTGATTGTTCCCCTCATAAAAAACAATCAATTTCTAAATGTATCTTTAGATATTTAAAGTTAATAATTTATATACATATCATAATTTGAAGTATACAATTTCTAAATGTATTTTTTATAAATTTTTAATTTTTTTATCTTTATTAAAATTTTAGTCAAACATTGAACTTTGAAACGAAAAAGTAAAAATGCAGAATTATTTGAAAACGGGTGGAGTATGCTTTTGTGCACTTTAGAAAATGTCCAAACCACTTGGATTGGAATTTGGACATAATTGAATAATTCTATGGGATGACACTTTCAATTGATTTTCACAAAGTGAAGAAGTAGTGGTGGGGAGTGTGAAAAAAATGGAACATTTAAATACATGGTTGTATTTGGATTTAGTTATGGATGAGTTAATAATGTATGAAATTGGGTTGAGTTGAATTTTAATTTTGATTGGGTATTAATTTTATTGGGTTGAGTAAATGGGGGCTAATGATAAATTATTGCATTAATTCTAATATTATATACTATATACATTATACCCTACCAACTAATGGGGGTGGCGGCGACCACCTACAAAGCATAGTTCCGTCTATTAGAAACGTGTGGATAAAAGAATGAAGCTAAAATATTTTAAATAACCATAGAGTGATCAATGATACATAATAGAATTTTTTTATTGGAAATTTTACATTTTCATTAAATTATTTCAAAAAACAATTATGAGAGAAACACTAAATGTATAAGATAAAAAACTCAGAAGAAAAGTATATATATAACATTAAAGAAGTAGATCAACATGATATAGATATTTCTAAATATATTTTGATAAAAAAATTGTAAATAATATTGTATGCAATTCCTCTGGAGATATCTAAGAGTTGAATCATCAGAGATTAAACACAATGAATATATACATTTAAGGAGAAAAACTACATGATTTTACGGTTCTATACATGAAATAAATTTTTAGTAACATTACTAAATAAACTTTGTTTTAATGAGAAGGAGGATTAAGAATAATGTGCATGCAAAAGAGAAAATATATTACGGATATACAAACACAGTGGATACGTTTGAGTAGAAGATTCACAGTACATGAAGTAAATTTTTTTTATAAGAGTCAGTAAATAAACTTTGATTTTATGGGAAGGAAAATTAAGAAAAACGTGCATGCGGAAGAGAAATTAAGAAGTGCATTCATGTAATAGAGAAACATGATGTGTAAGTACAAACATGGTGATAATGCTTATACCAATTCGGAAAAAGGTACTGCAGAGGTTACACGTTAATTTGAAGACCAACTTTCAGAACATAGAAATATATTATGGAAATACAAACATGTGTTGGAGGAAAAGAAAAACTAAGAAGTGCATGCATGCAAAAGAGAAAATATGATACAAACATGGTGATAATGTGCAGACCAATTATGAGAGAAAAATACTGCAGATTTTCCATGTCAAATTGAATGTCAACTTTCAAAATAGAGAAAGGTAAGATGTAGAAATATGGTTGGAGAAAATAAGAAGTAAACATATAAAGTATAAAGGTAGAAGAACCTTCAGGTGTTATAATAGAGAGCAAAGAGTCTGAGGAGAATGCAAAGTCCAGTCTTGGAGGTTCCATCTGAGAGTAAAGAAGAAAAGGTTGGAGTAAATTGCGCCAATTATACCTAAACTATTGACTTTGTTGTAAATTTATACCTAAACTAAAGTTCGTTGCAAATCTATGTCTAAAGTATTGTTTCATTGTAGATACAGCCCTCCGTTAAGAAGAAAACTAACGTCGGACGAAAGTCCTACGTAGCATTAATCGTGTCTAAATCGGGTTGGGGCTAGGTTCTTCTTCAACTTGACACTGACAGAGAAACCCGACAATTGAGCAACTCGACCCTAGAGTGATTTCTTCCATCTCCGGTGACGCTGGAGCATCTAAGGGTGGATGAATGCCGACGCCTTGGGTGGTACGAGCAGAGGAGGAGAGGGAATTTCAACCGAAATATGGTAAGCCCTCTTCATGAATTGGTGTTTGTTTCTAATATTAGGGTTCAGGTTGATATACGAGCAAAGGAGGAGGAGGCCGCATCAGGCTGCTGGTTAGGGTTAAAACTTTTATTTTTCAAGGGTTATCTTTACAGTTACAGAGCCTCATTGAAGTTTATTAATGCTCTGTTTTGTACGTTGTAGTGTTTTTACTACACTACTTATCTTGCATACTCTGGCACATAGAAGCTACGGATGATTATTTCACCATCGAGATTCATTATGGTCACCAAGTCAAGTATATTGATTGTGTTGATTGTGATATGGTTTCTTTGATTGAACCGAGGAGCATGATTAGAGATTTAAAAATCAAGATAGACAGTTCTAGGGTGAGGTTTTTTGGAGGAAGGAAGGCAAAAGCTTAGGTAAGGGTTTGGTGCCTCTTGTATGTGATGATGATATAGAGCAGATGGTTTTAGGAGTTCCAGTAAGGCTTTACAGCTGTATGTTCAGACAAAGCAATGGATGAAGAATGTAATGAAGTGGGCAGCAGTGGTAACTTTAGTAAGGCTCGGAGGAAGAGCTTGCTAGAGGATTTCTTAGTATCTCTTGATGGAAGTGACCCTTTTCCTGAGATAGAGGATGCATTATGTAAAGTGAAAAAGAAGAAAACAAAGAATGACATAGATAATGTTCAGAAGATGGATGAGACAGATGGTGAAGGTAAGAACATGGATAATGAGCCAAGTAGAGAGTGAAGGATGTGATGAAGAGATTTCAAGGATGAAGACTATGACTTTTTGATGATGAGGAGTTGGATGATGGCTTGTATGATCTGACTGTGAACTTTGAGGCTGAACGTGGGTTTATGATTAAGAAGAAAAGTGAGAAGGAGTCAAAGAAGAAAAAAACAGCAACAATGTTGAAGATGAACATGATGGTTTGTGTGATGATGATTTGGGTAGTGATAGTGATAGTGATAGTGACAAGAACGGTTGTGAGACAACATATGATGATTTAAATGTTTTGGAAAGCTCTTGTGAGTCAGATGAGGATGTGCCTATATATGTCCCGTAGACATCCTCAGCTCCAGAATTTAATGCAGTGGACATGAAGGAACCAAATTTCAAAATTGGCATGAAATTCTCTTCAAGAGATGAATTCAATTCTGCTGTTAAAGTCTGGTGCATTAACCATAAAAATGACAAGCTGAGGCAGGCCAGAAACAAATGAGACAAAATGAGATGGGTTTGTAAGGCAGATGAGTGCCTTTTTTCATACATGCTGCACTACTGTCATTTGAGTGTGGAACATGTTTTGTTCATATGTTAAAGGGTTTAATAAAATGAGGAAAATATGGGACCTTGGGATCATACCTCCTGCGATCACTTTGATGGAGAGGCTTTTGTCACTGATACATGCATTAGCAGCTAAAATAACAAAAACTTTTAAAACAACACACACCTCTACCTAGTAATTGCAACAGATGGTCACCTTTATTTCATTAGAATCAGAAAAGAAAAATAAAAAAACGCCTAGGCAATTACTTGAGGAGGGCAAGGAAGAAGGTCACCAAAGATACGATCTTGAAATTGAACACATGAAGCACTAATGCAGTAGATTGCGTTCTTAAGCCCCTGGCAATACGAGAGTCAGCCTCTGTAGGCAGTTGTACCATGTCAAGAAGATGGGTATTTTGCCTAAGTGTGAGAAAAAGGCGTGGTAGCGGGTTGGGGCATTACCAACCCGCTCCGACAACCTCGAAAATGTAAAAGGTAACTTTGAACAAGTGCATGCGGGAAATTAAAAAAATTATGCGTGGTAGCGGGTGGGGATTTTACCACCCGTTACGGTCGTTTCAAATATTTTTAATTCAAAAGAGCTAAATATTGTGGTAGCGGGTTGGTGCGTTACTATACCCGTTACCAAATTCCCTCAACTACGTAGTGGATTTACAAAAACATTTCCGAACGGTACCGTTCATAAATGACAAAATGGTTAATTTCGAAAAGTTACCTTAATTAAAATATTAATTGATTCTAAAATTTATAAAATTTGGCTATGTGCTATACAGGCATGTTATGTATGTATGAGTAAAATTTCATTAATTTTAGAATTAATTTGGTTCGATTATTTAATTTCTAACTAGTATCGTGACTTTTCATGAAAAGAAAGTTTTGTTATTCTGAAAAGTTATTTTAGTTAAAATGTCAAATGACGTCTAAAACTCATGAAATTTTAATACGAGTATATGTTTTTCGGACATGTGTATGATCTGTCTGGAGAATTTCATGAAATTTAGACACCATATTATTGGACTTTAAAAATTTATTTAAGGATAATGAAGCCTGATTATACTGAAAAAGAACTAAGTAAAGTTCGAAATTGTCTGTGCTAGGGTTTCTAGGAGCCTTGGGGCCGGCGGTGTTGTGCTCGGTTGCTTCCTCTTCCACCGCACCGGGCTCAATCACCCATGACATTCATCCCATCCGGCGTGATCTCGGTGAATTCATCATGGAGTTTGGAGCA